>JABXWE010003857.1:0-65759 GCA_014611495.1 Limonius californicus
GAGATGCTTGGAAAACCGCGTCCTAGATCTCGCTCTTTCAAAGCAAGCAAGCCCTAGAAGTTTGTCCCTGAAATTCATTAACACCCTGTATATTGTGAAAGCTATTGTACGTGCAACACCCTACTTATTTATTAATTTAAACATAGCTACAAACCATAACAAGGACTGCTGGGGCTGGCGTAAGTCGCTTAGCTTGAATCATAGTCAAAATTTCTGGCATCTGTCCATGGCAGGCCCCAGCATAAAACAGCCTCGAAGATGTAAGCAATATTCCATTTACAGCTCCAAACGTGGACAACGCAACGAAAACGGGAATGCACCAGGCTACGGGGCCGAACACTTTTTCAGCAAAAGAAACGGCCACTGCTTCTGATCCCAGCACTTCCGCTGGGGAAAGGGTCGTATAAAATGCTATGTTTGTCAACACGTAAACCACCGTCACTAAAGTACAGGATATTGCTATAGCGAGTGGAAGATTTCTAAAACAAAATTATGTCACTTTATGGTAATCCGATAATTAAGACATAGTTACCTTACGGGATCTTTGAGTTCTTCTATGATGAAATTTAAGTAATTCCTAAAAACAAAAATTACATAATTGAATAAAGAAGCGAAAAGCTTCATAACACAAAGAATAAGTGGTTCCAGCCCAGCAACTGCCATGGAACATTTAGTACACAGTATCCGGTCGAATCCGGGAATAAAATTTCGAAAAAACTTTGAATATCAATGTAACAATACCTACAATCACACTTTATGTCAACAGTTACGACATATATTAGTCATATTTTGATTTTATTTCCTATTAAAGTTATAAACACACGGTATATTTTGTACAGTAAGTATTTTTAAGTTGAATTACGTCCTACTACAAATATACTAGGAAATTGTAGTTTAGAATATTCCAAAAATGTTTAACACAACAGTAGAACACATAACTACACTAACCGTAAGCAAAGCGAGGTATATTGCGCCACATGCTAAAGCACATGAACGTTACTTTAAAAGCTAGTTCAAAAATGTATAATTTCATATTTTTCACTGATTACGACAAATATATAAGACTCTGCCTTCTACATTATCTCTTGTAAATAAAATGTGTAAGGCGGCCGTGAGCTAGACATTAGTGCGTTAAGCTTTTGTGTACAATGTCTGGAGTTTAATTGTCAGTACCGGAACATCGAATTTTTAATGGCAGTTTTCTTGTACGGCATTCGCAAACCAGCGGGCTACTCTGTCTAGTAAATGTCTTGTGGAAATGAAGTGTTTACACTTCCCGTGGTTCAAGCCCACGGTAAGCTGTAGATTCTCTATGTCTGTGGCACTCTAAACGCGCAACACTAGCATAGGAGAGAAGGTCGCTACGTCTCGTAAGAGATAAAGCACTCCACGAAGAAGAAATCATATATAAAAAATAATCAAAGATTATTTAAATCGATGACCAATGCTTAACACTAAGAACAGTACAGTACTAACAAAATAATTAGGTCCGTAAAATATAATCTACCGATTTTCAGGCGAATGCTATTCTGGTTAGCCTAAAATATTATAAAACTGAAACGCTATTAAAGACGCATCAAAAACTCCTACCTTGTGGCCGGCTTTGGGGGATGTGTTGTTATAACAACCGTCTTTACTAAGCCCCTCTAGACTGATGCGATTTCCCAAAGCCTTAAATTCGCTTCAACGCTATTAGCAGTAACTTCTGTATATTTATTTTGATTTTTATCGAAATTCATGTTATTGTACTATTACAGATCGATCAGCTCAGCTGAAACCGTGAAATGCGCAAACAAAGAAGCGATATAAAACATGCCAAAGTGAGATATCATACGTTTAGTACACTCGAAACTTTCTTCCGGTGCGGTGGCTGTAGTTAAAATGCAATGTTTAAAACTTACAGGCTGCTTCTACTCTTATTTCTTGGACTGTACATGTATTTCAAGCGCGAAGTTTTAGCTTAGAATGAGCTCCATCCGCATTCGAGCCACCTTGCTTGTGCGCAATCTGCGGCCAGGGTTTAAGCTAGGCTGGTCAAGCTATAGATGGAAATGAAGTAAAATAGAAAGTCAAGGGTCGGTTCTTTCATCACACGAGCCGCCATTGTACCTAAATTTAAAGTTACAGCTGGCACTGTTTAACATTTTCTAGCTTCCTTTCTGTTTTATACTGCGAAGATATTATCATATTTCTTCAATTATAGCTTCTTATGCATAAACGTTTGTAACAGTATTATAAATTCATCTAACAAGTGCAGAAACGTATAAGATTTGCTAAGACATTTGTGTAATTTAGGGAGCAACACCCAGTATAATGGCTAAGGCATGACCTGTTGCTTAACTGGACGAGCTATTATTTGCCCGAATTATTTTAGCCAGGTATGTTTTAAAACCGTGTGTGTCTGAACAGGACCTGTTTGGATTTTATGTATTTTCGGACGGACAAAGACTTGTTCTTGCTGTATTTTAGTTGTTATCACAAAAACCTAAATCGGTATGTGCCTGTTTACTATTTATCAATCCGTAAAAACTTAGCCAGTATGAGTTAACCCTAAAATGTATCAGGTTAACCGTGAAACCTACCCGGCTAAAACAATTGGGGTTAATAACCGCCCAAACAGTGACGTGATAGGTCAGTGTTTAGCTGACCATGCTAAATGTTGCCCCTAAATGACGACACGGTCTGAGCGGTTTCTTCTTCGTATTGACAATTCGAGGAATCGCGAAAGGCTCAAACAACACAGATCTACTAACAAGTCTTATACATTTCTACACGTGTTAAACGAATGTATAATAAGATTACTAACATGTATACATATAAAGCAATAATGATAAAGAAGGTGATAATAACTTCGCAGCTATACAAGTAACCATTAGAACTCCACTGTACACAAAATATATAAGTTTTTGTATCTTTTAATTCCAATTTGTTTGTTTTCATTCTATATTAAATTATTTAATTTGCTAAATTATCTACAGGGTCTCCAAAAATATTAGCTCTTTGAGCCACAAAATTTGTTTAAGCTGCACTGCACAGAGTGTATTCTAAAAACTAATTTTAAGCAGCTAAAATATAAAAGTAATATAATTTACAGCAAGACAATACCATTACTGCATTCACTTTGTTTAACGTTATATAAAGCTCTGTTAAAGTAGTATTAATGGGATGTTAAAGCCCTTAGGTCAACCTATATGTCGTTTAAAATGAGCTCCAAGCCCGACGTCTAACAAACACTATTGAAATCTAAAGCCCTCCTCGAGTTCAATGAAACCATTGGGCTGTGTGCCAAACGAGATTCATAAAAAGAGTATCGGCGGAATATGGAAGAGAACGATTTCTGAACAGTTTCGCTCTTAATACAAACACTAATAGAAAATCTTAAGGTGACTAGGAACTGATTTCTATGGATTTAATTATTGGAACGTAAACTTAAAATTATTGATTATTATATTTTTTAAGTTAAAACTAATACTCTCAGTGGTTAAATACGACTGGTATCGTGACTTTCGACCCCCAAAAATGACCCTTATTGACCCGACCTGGATATCTTGGACTCATTCGAAAGCCATGTAGTAGGTCGCTTCAAGTTCATGTTGGGAAACTGATTAATTGGGCGGATAGGATCAAAGGGTTAGAAGGGCGTAAGAAAACACCATTATAGAGTAACATGTCTAAAAGAGAAACAAATTGCATGCTCCTGATTTTAGAACAATTACTTAAAAGTGTTCCCATAGTTAAATTTCACGTCGATAAACGTTGGAAAAAATTTACCCACTATTTACGTACTATTATTTCTGTCTTATGGAACCCTTCAGCTACATTTTTAAATAAGATCTAAAACACAATGTAAAGTAGCGAAATAAAGAGAGCAAGGTGCCCCAGCAGTGGAGAACTATTGTGATACCTACACTTATCGTTTGTAAATTCTACGTGAGATAATTGTGTTTCGCTTATAAACAGACACAATCCAGAATGAAAGCATAAAGTCAACCCAAAAGATTCTAAAACAGATTAGTTAAGTTCAGGAACTATAGAGACACTGTTCGACTATAAAACCATTACGAACTAAGGCGAAAGCGTGTTGTAATACATGAATATTGAGGAAGGTGAAACGACCCCAATCGTTTCCTGAACGCAATAAAGGAAAATCGTTAAAGGAAACATCTTTAATTAGACTAAAAGGGAGTCTTTTCAGAAACATTGTGTTAATAAGAAAAGTAGTACACCTTGAATGTCAATGAAAGGTATCAAATATTGCCAAAGAAATGGAAAAAAACATAAGAATAAAAATATTGCGTTTGAAAATGATTGTAGAACAGATTACGGGATGTGTGTATAGGTCGCGACCAACTTTTCTCTTGTTATTGGGACATAGGTGGATTGATCATAGAAGAAACAGTTGCCAACCAAAACGCCTATTTCACATAAAACTAATTATGAAATAAAAATTAAATCATTCACTGCCAGACCAATCTTCGTGGAAAATATATAGCGGCGATGATCATTATCATATAATCAAAGTAAAATAATCATTTTCCTGATTAGTCAGCAGTTGCGCACATTTACAAAACATGCAACTTACATCCAAGCAACGTTACGTCAGCAAAATAATTTACTATAACGATTTAGATTATGGAATTTCTAATCAAAATGCAACGAACCAGTGACAAGGATCTCTATATCTCTTAAATTAATAACTAGGAAATCGTTAGAAGAAAAAATCCAAACATCTTGAAACAAACAACAATATTTATACTTTTTAAAATAAACAATTAGCTAATGTTATTTTTAACATCTTATTATGTATGATTCTGTTAAAGTAAACAATATTTAGAATGTTCCTTAAATATAAAATTGAAAGAATATTTAGTGGAATAAATAAATACAAGAACACGCGAGAAACATCAGCATAATAAAACAATATAACGTCCACCATTAGAAAAAGAGAACACTCCGAGGAATTCAAATATATAGCAATATGTTCTAATACAGAAATGTATAACTTTGTAAATGATCAAATTTGAAACAATCGGCAGGACAGGTATCTATGTATTATCATGCAAGTCATCTACCCTATTTTATCCCCCACGCTCCCACCACCTGTAACCTCAAAGTTGTAAATAACAAGGGCTGTCAAGTAATAGTTTAATTGAAAGGTTTTCCTTGTTTTTATCTGAAAATTTTGTGCAACTCTGTCGATTCGTTTTCGAAGCTTCCGAGGAGTATGGGAAATGGTAAATAAAAATTTCAAGGAAGTGTGCACGATATTCGGTAATATAGCAACAACACAAGGTAATACAATTTTTGTTTTTAACCTCTTGTTTACCAGTGGCATTTGAACGGACGCCCGCGTCACACATTGTATTATTTAGTATTGTTGCTATGTTACTTAATAACCTAAACCGCATTAACCACGAAGAGATCCGAGCCCCCATTAAAGCTCTAAAAAAATACCAAAGCACCCGACCCAGATCTAATAAAAGTTAAAACCCTTATCTCTTAAAAACCTTCCCGATTCAGCCACCGGCACCCTTTCAACCATATACAACTCCTATCTGCAAATTCCTTACTTTCCCATTTCATGGAAAAATGCTTTCACAATCATGATCCACAAACCCGGGCGTGACCCTAAAAACCCCCATCTTATAGACCCATTTCTCTTCTCAACATCATGGGCAAAATCCTAGAAAGAATCATGGCCTACCGGCTCAGAGAAACCCTAAAATCGAATAAACTCCTCGTCCCCGAACAATTTGGCTTTCGACCCCATAAATCCACCATAAACCCACTCATGGAACTTCATACCGACTCGGCCAAAAAGGCCAACCAGAATCGGTACACGCTCGCCGATTTTCTCGACAAAGAGCGTGTATTCGATAAGGTCTGTCACGACGGTCTTATCCACAAATTAATCGCCCTCAATCTCAATCCCGCCTTCATCAAGTTGGTGGACTCATTTCTAAACACCCGCTCCTGTAAAGTTAAAGTCCAAAATTCTTTTTCTTTTCCCGTTCACCCCCACTCTGGTGTCCCTCAAGGAGCAGTTTTGTCCCCCCCTCCTCTACATCATCTACTCCCACGACTTCCCAGTCACAGATCCAGCGCGAACTAAAACCAGGCGTTTCGCCAACGATACCGCCATCTGGTCCTCCCAACGCACTTCCGAATTAGCCTCGCCGAAATTCAAACAGCCCTCAACAGAATCCACACTTGGACCTGCAAATGGCGGATAAAAATAAATGCAAACAAGTCCTCATCTATTCTATTCAGGCACCCCAACATGTGCAGGAATCCACGTTTCAAACCCCATCTCATAAATCTAACCATCAATAAACCAGGCTATCCCCCTCTCAAACCAAGTAAAATATCTCGGTATCACCTTCTCCTATACCTCCTCCCTTCAATCTGACCTCCGAGAAACCCTCAAAAAAGTTCGCTACCGCTCCAACCTTCGCCGGCAAATCCACGGCCGCTTTCAAGGTTGCAATTCTCGCACCGTCCACCATACTTATAATATCTTCATCCGCCCAGGAATTGAGTACCGAGCCTCCATCTATGCCTCCCTTTCGCCCCATGCAATAGAAAAAATTCGCAAATGCGAAAGTCAAATTTTCCGTCAAATTTTCAAACTCCGCTTTCGATTCCCCAGTATTCTAATCCATGAAAACCCAGGCATCACCCCCATCTGCCACCATCTTCAGAAATTGCAAAAATCCTACTTCACCCCCACCCTAAACGGAAACAACCCCGTCGCCCAAGCGACCCTCCGTATTTCTCCTAAACGCAGGAACCGAATCCCCAGGAAACCCCGCCGGAAGCTCAAGCACCCACAACAGACCTCTTATCAAGTCTATATCCAGATCTCCCAAACGACCTCCTCGAGCTTGTTGCGATGATGCGATGAGCATTGTGAACCCCCGAACCATTACAGGCAACGGAAGATCCAACCCATCACCCCAACAGCAAACCAATCGAATGAAGCAAAACTCCAACTCCACTACCACAAATCGAAGTAAGGATCCACAAGAAAAAAGGATACCCTGGGCGGAAGAGGACCTAATTCTAGAACAGCTCCCCCATACAATACAGTAAGTTAGACAATAGGAAAAATATCCTGTAATATACACTACTCAAAAAATAAAAGTAGTCATTTTTTTTGTTGACTTATTTTCTTTACGCTTTAAAATTTTTAAGTCAGACTTGGCATATCTGTAAAGCTATTACTTGTCTAAAATACCCCTACACTTGTAAAAAATTAATTTACATTTAATAAAGTTACAAGCTGTTAAACGTAAACATGCTAAAAACTAAAGTGATCAAGGGACTTGTTACGCATAAACAATGCATTATTTCTATTGTTTCTGTCATTTGTTGATATGGCTGAACATCACCATCAAGTTCCTCAACGACTTCGGAGACATTTAACTCCATTAGAAGTTACCAGAGATGTTACGTTGTTATAAGAAGGCTAGTCTCAGTTTTATGGGGTTCGAGAGCTTGGGGTTGTACAAGGGACCATTTGGAAGTTATGAAAACGTTACAGAGAGACAAATCAGGTTACGAGACGTCCAGGAACGGGCCGTCAAAGAAAAACGACTGCTGCTGATAATCGTTTTCTTCGTTTACAAGCACTTCGTAGTCGCACATCCACTGCTCGGGATCTTCAAGAGGACCAAACTGTTCGCAACAGACTAAAAGAGACCAATTTAAGATCTCGACATCCTGCAAAAGTACGAAAGTTATCTAGACAGCATTGTCGAATGAGACAACAATTTGCTAGGCAGCACGTCAACTGGCAACTTCGGCACTGGCGTCGAGTCATGTTTACCGACGAATCAAAATTTGTTCTTTCGGGGAATAATGGACGAATACGAGTCTGGCGAAGTACGGTAGAACGCTATTTACCGCAAACACTACAAAAAAGTATTGCTTTTGGAGGTGGTTCGGTAATGATTTGAGGTAGTATTTCGATACATGGTCGCACAAATCTGGTAGTTATTTGCAAGGCGGAGGTACATCGAGGATATTCCAGAACCTCATGTGGTACCCAGAGTACAAAACCATGGCCAAATTTTATACTAATGCATGATCATGCTCGGCCGCATACTGCCCGAATTTTTACTCGTTATCTTCAAGAGCACAACGTTCGCACTTTGGACTGCCCAGCATATAGTCCTGATATGAACCCGATCGAACATGTATGGGACTATTTGGCAAGACGCATTAGCCGCCGTCCAAATGTTCCTGTGACGCTCCAAGAATTAGAACACGCTTTAATTGAAGAATGGGAAAATATCCCACAAGAAAACCTCCGAATGCTTATTCGCAGTATGCCCCGACGTTGTACTGCAGTTATACAAGCCCGAGGGGGCAATACTAAGTATTGATTGTATACAAATTTTAAGAAAAATAAGTTTTCATAAAATTATGAATTAAGTTTGAACCATTATTCCCTTATTTATCACTGTAGTTTTCCACATGATTGTGTTTAACACCTTACAGCTTCATTAATATTAATTTACTTTTTGTAAAATGTTGTTACAGTTGAAATAAATAATTGTTCTAAATTTGTACGGAATAATATTTAAAAAATTTTCAATCGTGATAAAAATATGTCAACAAAAAAATGACTACTTTTATTTTTTGAGTAGTGTATTAAGTTTTTATGAATAAACGTAATACTTTGAAAATTTTATTTAACATTTTCTGTATGGATTGGAAATTTTAAAATGCCATTTTTAAAAAACGAATCGATAGAATTTCAACATATTTTCAGATTGTACAAAGAGGTTCAACTATCATATGACACCTCTTGCCATTTAAAATTTTGGGGTTGGTGGTGGTGGAGACTAGGGGGATGAAGAAGGATACTTGACTTACATGGTAAAAGATGTCCCCCTTCAAAATATTGTTGACCTGTCTCGCCGGTTATTTGAAATTTGATTACTTACAAAATTATTCAGGTTGGGCTATTTTAATTGGGAGACCCTGTATAATAACCATGATATCAGTTTTATATCAGTTTATCTTCATATGTATTTTTCAATTCCATACTTACACGCCTAAAATATCTACCCTACCCCCCTTGTTCAATACAGGGTCATTCATTTAGCTCTGGCCCTCTCTAAGACTTTTTCTGTTTGTATTATACCTTTTGTTTTAATTTTCTGGTAATACCTGAAGTTTTAGTCACTACAACGTATGTATTTCCTTAACTGCACTCACGAAACACTTGAAAATGTTATAAATTGGTCATATTGACAAAAATCTAAAATTATTTCTAGTAAAATATATAAAGCGTCTGTAGGTACTGTCACAAAATGATAATAAATCGAGAACCTAAGTACAATTGCGGTACGTTTAGCATGTTCCTTGGCATGTAATCAGTCTAGAATTCACGTTTATTAAATTCTGTGGGCCTATTTTGTTCTCACCAGCCATTGTAGGCGAACAGGCCGGAATAGAATGATAAAGCCAGTGAAGTAACCTCGGTCTTTGTGTTGATGAATGAAAAGTGCTCCGTGTGTCCTGTAATCAGTGCATATCTGCTCGCAGATGCTCTCTATATTACCCTTTGATGCTTCTACGTATGTACTACTCCCATTTTTATTTATTTTTAATCGTCTAAAAAAACACTATTGTTTATTCAACAATATGCTTCTACTTGAATTTCTAAGAGAAAATTACTGAAATTATCCTAGCGAAGGATAGAAGAGGAACATAGCATCAGAGCAGTTGAATAAGTAGAAGAATCAAAGTAGGTACGGATATCTTAAAAAATACCATAAAAAATTAATGGTGTTTCGATATTAGCTCCTACCATTTATTAGTTGATATGCACCCGCAGCTATTATGACAAATAAGGCCAGTAATTTTGCATAGGTGAAGACGTCTTGCACCCTCGTTGCCCATTTCACATCATAACAATTGACGAATGTAAGGACACCTGTAACAAAATATATAAACAGTGTTGGGTAGTATCTAGATACATGTATCTAGACACTGGATCTAGATACTATTCAAGTATCTAGTATCTGTATCTAGATACGTTTATAAAATTGTATCTTGTATCTGTATCTAGATCCTATTAAGCGGTATCTTTTTCATTAAACAATAAAAGATCCTAGATACATTCAAGAATTATAATTTATTTTATGTAGTTTTCGAATTTTATTAAAACATTTCTTCAATTTAAAATTTAGGACATTTTTGGACATTTAAATTTTAGGGTTTACTTTTAGCAGAAAACCCCAAATACGTCTTAAGGTAGGTAATGGTAATACGCATTCAAACATGCCCATTTTGAGGAGATAAGAACTGTAAGAAACTTAAGATTTTAAGTATACATTTACCTATTGTGGCTATACAAATTACAATAACCGCCCTTACTGTTTTCGATATTGGGAATTTCCAAGCAAATCTCATAAGTAATAACCGAGCGGTAGGCTTATCTAAAAGTACAGAATCAATTCTTGTGCTACAATTAGAAGAATGAATGATAACGAAAGTGCTTTTTTGGAAGTGCCAGCGATACTGGATGGCTATCCCAATAAAATGTTCTCTAGTAATTATTTTGTGTCTTATTATTATTATTGATTTGTTAACAACCCTAAATTCCGTCAGATTTTCTTTAAAAATAATATTATCATGGTTTGTGCGCGGTTCCATTTCTGGAAGTGTAATTTTTTAAAGTAGGTATCTAATTTGTATCTGAGAAGGATCTAGACACATTTTAAAGTATCTTGTATCTGTATCTAGATACACGTAGTAAAATGTATCTTGTATCTGTAACTAGATACACTTTTTTAGAAGTACCTGTATCTGGATCTAGATACAAAAAAAAAGTATCTTACCCAACACTGTATATAAATTACAATAATCGCTTTCAAAAATATAATCCAATACTAATACAGTAGCTTAATATACCAGTGTTTCCCAAACGGTAATTGTGCTAGGTCGTAACCCGTCTATACGAGCTTACATTATTTTGTATATTTTTAAGTGTAATATTGTCACGAAGTGGTTTCTGTCGTAATCGTTAGATTTCTTCTAGTCACCGCTCTTAGTTAAACGTTTAAGGTCTTTCACACCCTAATTATTTTATTACCGTATTATAAACAGTACGTTGTATGTATTTAAACACCACTCAGGCCTACTCTGAAAGAATGTAAACGTGCCATACCATAAATGTAATCCTCCCGCGTTGGAATATGCAAAATACCAGAAATAACATTATGCGGACGTTGAGTAGTGCTTGCAACAATTTCAAAATTCTTTCATACTAGAAACGAGATGCCCGACATTGTATTTTTATAAAAATGCGACCTTACCTGACCGTAGAATTATGATTACAGAAACCCGAAAAAAGTAGTCAATTTTCTGGCCATATTTACGATTGGATTAAAAATAAATATATATTTTAACAAGTCACAATATGATCAATCTATTAATTATGTATTTTTTCCACTTTACTAAATCATTTTGTTACACACTGACCTCCAGCACTTCAAGTCTAACCTGTATGCATCCACGACATAAAATGCCCGTTGTTATGTGTTTATATACATGTATCCGACCAGATTCCGTGGGCTAGAGGTTAGCGCGTTAGTTTTCTACACTTAAGGTCTGGGGTTCATTTCCCCGCATCGTCGAATTTTTAATGGCCGTTCTCTCTCGCAAGACAATGGCAAACCAGCGAGGTATTCTGCCTAGTAAATCTCCTCTATATTAGAAATGTTTACAGTTCCTATGGTTCAGAGCCCACGTTAAGCTGTAGGTCCTCTATGTCTGTGGTATAATAAAATGCGAAATACATTTATAGAAGAGAAGTTCGCTACGTCTTTTAAGAAATAAAGCAATCAGAGAAGAAAATCCGACCAGTACACTTATCGATACAAATTAAACAACTGAGTTTATATTATATGGTTGTATTTATTACTGAAACACAATTCACTGCTAATTCTTATTACCGAAACAATCTCGATGGAAGCAACTTTCGATGAACCGTAAGCTGATGCCGTAAGTGAACGTAGATTTCTCTCGAAAGCAGTGAACATTTTACGTGGTTAGTTTGCAGTTACGCAAAGGAAATTATAAGTTACATCTGAACACAACTTATTTTTTATTTTTTAGAATAAGTTACGAAACAAATACGGATTCATTTAGTTCGTATTAATTTTGTCTGCAACTAACGAAAGAATTTAATTTTATATACAATTAACCTG
This sequence comes from Limonius californicus, assembly GCA_014611495.1. Classification (NCBI taxonomy): domain Eukaryota; kingdom Metazoa; phylum Arthropoda; class Insecta; order Coleoptera; family Elateridae; genus Limonius; species Limonius californicus. Next base: position 12,225 of record JABXWE010003857.1, read on the forward strand.
TTTAGAAACCAAATTCGGTTTAAATATAGATAGAAAAATTTAAATACTAATTCAGATGCGGTTTTCGAAACATTGCGATTTGATAATAACTGAAAATGTTAGAAGATTAATTGTAATCAAAATAACCGTTGAAACCTTTCCTTCTGTTAATACTAAACATTTCTTTCTGTTAATACGGGGGTAGGCTTTTAATTTTTTACGAACGACCACCAGGTGGCGCTATTGAGATGTGTTATTACTATTTTCGTAAAATCTGGCATTTGTTAATGTGAAAACAGTGGTAGGTTAGAAATTGACCCAGTACTTTGGTTACAGTTATCGTTTAAAAAAAGCAATTTTGTGAAAAAATGGAAATTTCACATGAAGGTTTCCTGTTGGATGATTTTTTACGATTTTAGTAAAAGCCTAACTCAACAACAACGCATCAAACCGCTTCGTTCAACTTTTGGTAATTAAGCACCATCAGAAAAAACTGTTTACAACTGGTTTGCAGAATTTCGTTGTGGTCGTGCTTTCGTTAATGATGAATTTTGTGAAGGTCGACCAAAATCGGTTGTTATTCCAAGAAAACAACCATGCTGTGCGCACCATGATTAAAAAAGATCCGCATGTGACTTACAGTGAGATAGAGGCATTCTTAGGCATGTCAAAGACTGCAGTACATTCGATTTTGCATGAACATTTAGCTGTGAAAAAGATCTGTTCCCGATGGATTCCGCATAATTTGACCCAAGCTCAAAAAAAGGCTCGTATTAATTGGTGTAAGGAAACGCTAAAAAAATCGACCGTGGAACTGCAAAATCCGTATATAACATTGCAACAGATGACGATATATTCGTATGAACCGAAAACTAAACAACAATCCACTGTTTGGGTGTTCCAAGATGAACCGAATTCCACAAAAGTTGTTCGTTCACGAAGTACTTTCAAGAAAATGATTGCTTGTTTCTTCGGTTGTACTGGACATGCCGCAATCATTCCTTTAGAGTATCGAAGAACAGTTACCGCCGAATGATATACAACAATGTGTTTGCCGGAAGTCATCGACGGAATCAGGAAGAACAACCGAAAACGTCGCATCATTCTTCGTCATGACAATTTCAGCTCTCACACAGCACGCCAAGCAATTAATTATTTAAAGGAGAAAAACATCGAATTATTGTCTCATTGTCCGCATTAATCTGATTTATCGCCTAACTACATCTTCGTGTTCCCTAATGTCAAACAAAAAATGCGTTTCACAGCAATTTTCATCAGCCCAAGAAGCTGTTGAAGCCTTCCAAAACCAAGTTTTTGAGATACCGACTTCAGAGAGCAAAAAATGTTTCGAGAATAGGTTTGAACGCATGCAAACGTATATAAATGTTAAAGGCGAATATTGTGAAAAGCAATAAAACAGTTTGTTCCAAAAAAAAATTTTTTTTCTAGTTCTTGTAAAAACTTAAAAGGCTGGCTTCGTACTAAACATTGGCCAGTAGAAATTCATATAACTGTGAAGGTTATTTCGTTCATTTAAGAATGTTGAGAACTAATTCATGATGATGGGCATCGTCCAATTGCTAAAATTTAGTTTTCAAATTTATGAGGTACAAGCCTATACAAATGCCTGCATCTTTCCCTGTATTATCTGTAAATAGCTGTATTAAAAGTAAAAGTGTAAACTCAGAATTACACTGTATATTAATTAATTTTCATTCTAGATTTTTGTCTTAAAATATCGAAGAGTATAAGCTTTTCAGTAATAAACACTTAGAAAAGAATTTCATAAAGAAGGGATTGAGTCATATACCAAGCCATAAAAATATTAAGTGAATAATGTTTGGTTGGAAAACTTTTCAGATTTACGTGTAAAACGGATAAAGAATTGTATGGGAATAACTTGCAGCGTGAGGAATAATCGTAAAATTGATATGGAACAAAATTCATTTTTCATGTACAACCTCCCACGTTACTTGAATTGATATGGTATTGTTCAACCGTATACTGACAGGACTTCCTACGTACTGCAAAAATTAATTTACATGTCATATTTGGTTTTCAACCTAACAGGAAGTAAAGAGTCGTTCGATTACGTGCTTATTATATTTTAAAATTTGGTTTAGAATATGAAAATAAGTGAATGTGTAATGCATCAGTTGAATATACGAGGGCTGTTCCCTTTCCGCTGAGCCTATCTAGCAGCCTGTGATATTTTGAAAGAAATTTTGCTTAACATTTTAACGTAACTATTTACAAGTTTATTTATAGTGAAAGTTGTCAAATATACTTGAAAGTTTTTAAAATACATAATTTTAAAGTAATCCTTTCTCGAAGAAATCATGAAATTGAATAAAGAGCATTATTGAGCTGTTATTTTGTACAATTTCACGCGGCTTAAGCCGTAAAGAATGTTTTGAGGAAATCAATAGAGTATTTGGTGACAAGTCGTATTCCTTAGCTACCATAAAGCGGTGGTACAATGAATTTCAACGTGGTCGACTTTCCTTAAATGACAACTTTCGAGATTCTAAGTCAAAAACGCCAGTTACATAAAAAAATATTGGTCTTGTACGAAACATTATTGAAGCGGATCGGCATGTTACTGCCAGGAGTATTCAAGCAACTGTAAAGATTGGTTTGAAAGCAACTGGCACTATTTTACACAAACATTTGATGGTAGGTAAGCTTTGTGTCCGTTGGATTCCCCGCAATTTAACTCCAGTTCAAAACGAAACGAAACGGTGCAGATCTACACTGGATCGCTTTGACAATGAATCGTCTCATTTGGTGTAAAACATTATTACAGGTGATGAAACGTGGATATACTGCTATGATCCCGAAACAAAGCAACAGTCGGCAGTTTGGGTCTTTGATAACGAATCAGCTCCAACAAAAGTTGTTCGTGAAAAAAGCCGAAACAAAAAGATGATAGCCACATTTCTTGGAATTACTGGCCATGTTTCCACTGTAACACTGGAGGATCGTCATACTGTTAATGCTGAATGGTACACTACAGTTTTTTGCCTCAAGTTTTCCAGAACGGTCGTGAAAAACGTGCAAGAGGAAGGATCATCTTGCATCAAGATAACGCTAGAGCGCACACTGCTGCTCGAACGACTGAGTATTTGAATGCCCAAAACATTGAAATAATGGGTCATTCGCTGTATAGTCCAGACCTAGCACCTAATGATTTCATTTTATATCCGCGTGTAAAGAATAAGTTACGGGGTTTACGTTTTACATCGGCCGAAGAAGCGGTTGACGCTTTTAAAAATGAAATAAATAACCTGAGGAGGAAAGATTGGAGAAAATGTGTTGAAGATTGGTTTTCACGGATGCAAAAATGCATTGATTGTGGAGGGAAATACTTTGGAAAATTATAAATATATGTGTTTTGTCAATATATTGGGTATTGCTTTACTAGGTTCAGCAGAACGAGAACAGCTCTCTATTACAAATTCATTCATTCATATAAAATGTAATTTCAAACTAAAAAAAAAAATAATATAGCGTTCTTTAGAGCACAAAGAATTCCGAAAACCTACTTTAATATTGAAGGCTTAAAACATTTCATATTCAATTCCGAAGCCACTGAATCTGACGATGCCAAAAACAACCGGTAACTTACCTTTTAGAAATATAAAAAAGCTTTTATCGTAAGCGATATAATCAAACCCTTTCAAAAGAATTGCACTGTTCGCTTAACTTAGTAATTTGGGAAATACTGTTTGTATTACTTTTTGCTTCTATTTAATGACTACAGCTCGAAATCAATACATGTGTATACAACCATCCAGATATTGTGTCAAAGGTGAGCGATATTAATCAAAAATGTCAGATACTGACCACCAATTGATTTATAATTGACGGTCCTTAAATAATTCTACTATTTTGAGCAAACAGAACATGATTTTTAAATGACAGTTCTAGAATGAATAAATAATGGAAACAATATCGTACGTGGAAATCGAAAATGTTTAGAAGGTCTCATATTGTTCGTAGGTAAATACACGCTCAGCCGCCTATATTTTGAAACATTTGTGTTTACAACAAAATTGAGTAAACGTGCTCAAACATATTTAGACAACGTTTGCTTCACTAATCGAAAAACTGTTTACCGGAAAATTGCTAACCCGAATATTGACGTATACAACGTATCGGGGGAAATATAACCATGCAATTTAGGATGGCATAATACAATATGAAAATATACACATGAATACTTCATAGTGAATTATAGTTTCAATTCTATATTCTCTCGTTTTATCAACTATGTGTACATGTTAGAGAAAGTACTCGAACTTCAAGGAACGTGAATTTTCTGGAAATACTGAATTATCTTGAAACTGTTTTTATGTTGATAACCGAGCGCTCTTTCGTTAGGTGTTAGGTACAAAATTTCAACACATCTAAGTTAGTTTTTAAAGAAACGATTTACCAAAGCATGGGCTGTAGCCCACTGGTTCAGCTAAGTCAATATATTTTCAAGGTTGTAATTCCGTAAATGGCATTTCATACTAATTTAAACTTCTCCAATCATTCTGAATCCACGACTTATTATAAAATACAAAGTAACTCAGCGTTAATGGAAATGGAAATATCTCTCAAATGAAAATGGTATACCTTTGAGCCGATAAACGAGAAAGGTTTCTATTTTCCTAGATCAGCATGGTGCATTTTGATTCTACGCGCGATATCTAAAGCTGTCGGTTATTTATATGGCCTCCTACTAGCAAAGCTTTCACAAGAATAGGTTTTATAACCCCACAACTAGATCAGTTTGATGTCAATTAAATTCCAATTACTTTGATTGCAAATCCTCTTATCTTTTGCTACCACCATTCTATTACTCCCTGCTTGAGCTGCAGAGATTTAATACAGAAATAGAAGGGCGCTTTTAAAATAACTGACAGGAAATAATTTCTTATTTTTTATTATATTATTATATAATAACCCCAAATATTAATTTTTTTATTTTTTGTGAAAAATAAATAGAAAATACAATATTTTGAGAATTTTTTATAGATATTTCTAAAAATCGTCACATTTTGTATTTGCATAATGACTTTTCATGTAGGGGTGAAACTGTCCAAAGAAAATATTGAAAAATAAAGTTTACCAAGTGATTTTTGCACTCATGAAAACCAGTCAATAGGTAATACGTCACAAGTGTGTGGCACTTAAACTAGTTTTGCATGTAACAATGGTAAAATCGCGGCATCAAATTATGCTATTAAGTAACAATAATGTAATAAGAAGCAGCCACAATTATTCCATTTAACAATTAGCTGCCTTGTTCCTTTCTCACATAACTTAGAAATAAGTACAGTTAAAATTTACTGGTTTAAACGAGCTTCTTTAACAAGCTGTTTTGATGAATAACTCTTATAGTCAGAGCCGTCTTAGCAAACTTGAGCGACCTGGGCTAAACAAATTTGGCGCCTTAATCACATCGGATTGAGCAATTACTAAACAATACATAATAGTGTCACTGTGAAAAAGAACAATGTGCTCTAGAAGTGAAATAGGTATTGAACTTTTCTAGAAACCGTTTCTACAACATAAAAGGGGGAATCATGACTCAGAAGTAAACCTTTTCCATTCAACCCCTTAGACTCTGCCTACCTCAACAGGTAACACCCACTTTGTGATACATTGAAAAACCTTTACAAAATGATATTCAATAGTACCAAACATTATTACCATCGTTTTTAAAAAATATTATGGCCCCCAAAATCTCCAGATGTTGATCCCATTAGATTTCTTCTAGGGAGTCATTTAAAATTTGTTGTCTACAAAACTCAGCTTCAGTCCATGGCACATCTGCCACAAGGAATAGTGCAGGAGTTTCGAGCTGTTCCGCGACAAACCTTCCAAAATGTTCGAAGAGAATTTGAGAATAGATTTTACTATTGCCTAAAGAATAATGGAAATCATTTTGAACATTTAAACTAATCTGTTGAAATTTGAATTAAAATAATTAGTTCTGAAGAGTTTGAGTTTTATTTACTAATTTTTCTGAAACGAGTCGGATAAAAAAATGTTTGCTACTATTTGTTAGCATTTGTAAGAGCTTTTCAGTGAAGGTCACAAAGTGGCTGTTGTCATTTGAATTTTTTTGTTGGGGTACCCAGGGCCTAGGGGGTTGAATGGGGAAGGTTACCTTATGAGTCATGATAATCTATCATTTTTAATATATCTGGATAGAACACTTAAATTATTTAATTTGAATTGACCTAACGATCATCGCAGATAAGTTTTAATTCGTTTCAAAATACAAAATGATCTTTCTACTACAATTGGTGCATGCAATATTTGAATATAATCGTACAGCTGTTGTTACATTGGGGATTGTGTATTCGATTTGTAATTCAATTATTGTTAAATTAAATATTTTTGTTCAATTCTCGCGACATTTGATATTAAATAGAGATTTTTGCGCCCAAAATTGAAAAAAAATAAAACATTTCAACACACTCAGTTCTTAAGAGCCCTTGCATCAATGGTGCCTCTAGGCTATAGCCCATTTAGCCCAATGGATAAGGAGGGCCTGCTTTTGAGTACCTGTTAAAGTTCAACGTTAATTTTGTAAATACAACAATTGTACTCAGAATATTAAATACTTGGCAATATTCGCCAAGAAAATGTATTGCTACTATTTTATTTTTATATAATTCGTTCATAAGTGAAGAAAAAGATTATAATTTTGAATACCTACTCGGTATTTGAGAACCACTGACCGTTAATACACGACCTGCTTAGTGGTTTTGATAACCAAATCCATATTCCCGCGACTGCATTAATTTTAATTAGTTTATTGTGTATTTCTTCTGTTATATAAGTCTCCAGTTACTCGCAAACATGGGAATTTTAAAAATTATAAATAAATTTGGGTATAGACAGTTAATTATCAACGGTTACTGCGATAACACCCCGTATAAAATACCAACAACTGTTTCCAGTCAATGTAGTTTTAATAGGCTTAACAAGAATTGACCAGTGCGTCGAATTTAAATTAATAATCAAATCTTCATGGTCAAGATTTTGACAATTTATTATAACATTTTAAAAATAGGATACTTACAAATGCAACAAACTGCAAGCAACCGCGCAGCGTCTTCAGGAGGTTGACATTCAGGGAAAAAAGGCTTCAGCACGTACACACTGAAAGTAAGAGCTACTATTGCTTGCGAACAGGGCCGTACTATCATACATTCTATCCACAATCTGATAAACGCCCAGAACGGGCCGAAAGTCTCCATTATGTATGCGTAATCGGCCCCACTTTTTCTTATCATCGTTCCCAATTCTGCGTAACAGTAAGCGCCAATCTGAAAATTAAGATACAAATAAGCAGTGATTCCATAATCTCTAGCGTCGATGTTAAGTCTTAACACTAGAAATTGGTTGAAATTATACACATATTGGTAAAAAAAAAACTTCTGAGTGTAATATTACAAAGAATTAATTTTCCAAGAAAACTTCCCCGTGTAATGGCTTTTCCTTCCCTTTCCAAACGCATTGCCTCTGACAGCTTTATTATATGGCAGGATCGAACAAAAACCCTTTTATCGAAGCTCTTCCCATTTGCATTTAACTAATGTATGTGCGTCCATTAGCGAGCTAATTTCACATCAAAGCAACTATGATCAATAGGTCAAAATTCATTTACGGCGGTTCATAAAATGCCTCTCTTCGCGAAATGGGGAACAGAAACCGAGACATGTGGGAAACCCGTAAATCGAACAGCCAAATCAAGAAGTTGTAAAATCTCATATGTTCGGTAACTTTTCCAATTGCGTGTCATGCGGTTTTCAACCACACAACCTTGTTGCGGTCTCATCTAATCCGCTCATTTTACAGAAATAAGACTGGTTTTAGGCAAATTAAGCTCTTAGTGAAAAATATCAGAAGAAAAATGAACTGCTTTTACGTTGTAGTAGCCAGGATTTTGATTTCCAAACTCATTTGCGATATATAGAATGTTCCAATCAAAAATCTCTACTTCTAATGCCCTTTTTTTTTCCTTTAAATAAATTATTTCCATTTGTGAAATACATGTCTACTAGCTTTCCGTGTGTTTAGTACCCAATTTTCGAAAAATCAATGTTTTTTTATTATCCTTTAAATGTATTTCATAGGTTAGAAACCGTTACGTTAAGACTACATTTTTTCCTCTGCATTTTAAACTATTTTCTCTTCAAGTGATTGGTCATTTTTATATATCTGAGGAATACTGCTTAAAGAGGACCTGTCTTAGTAGTTAATTATAAAATCTTGCTGTGAAATTACTAATTTTTAAGCTTAAAATAAACTCCTCTTCAACATAGATATTAATTTTTCAGAGAAAAGCCATATAAAATAAAGATTTTCAACAGTTTACTATAAAATATTGTATGTATTGTTTAATATAGGATTATAGGCGTTTCAAAAAGAAGTGTTTTTCTGTTTCAAATAATTATTAATCTCGTTTATAAACAAATTTTAAAGAAACAACCAAAATTGACAGAAATTTTGCTTTTAAACACTTTCTTAAAATTTTGTATCTACGTATTAATTTTTAATTTTTTCTAGAGTTTTTAACTACCTCTTCTAAGTATTTCAATTTGAAGAGAAATAATTAAAATAGATGCCAATTGCAGTGTGTGTGTTTTCCTATGATCTCGTATCTATATGTTCATATTTCCAACGATGTATCTGTTACGTATGGTGAATTTTGGAAAATTTACTATTGATTAAAATAACTATATTTATCGTTGCACATGGAAATAAATCCCATGGAGACAGTAATGACGCCTGAGAAAAACTAAACTTTTTCAACCCAGTATTACGATGTAAAAATAGTTTTCCTAGTTAAGCGAAGATGACCTTTAGCAGTTGCATAATGGTAGCGTGAGTTCCTCCAGTGGGAATGACGTATCATAATTGCGTCATGCATTTCCTCCTGTATGGAAATTTCAAATAAGATTTAATTTTCCAAACAAAATTGCATTCAAAAATTCGGGAAAATAAACACTTTTATTTTACACACAATTGCGCAAAATCACGTCGAATACATTTTTTTGCGGAGACGCTCCCGCCAAAACTTTACTCCGTTAACCATATCCAAGGGGGTGTCTTTCGATGACGCAATCATCAAACTCAATAAATAATTAGTAAATTTGATACGTACCATTGAAAATACCCCCGAAACCGTCCAGACAATCAAAGATACGTTAACACTCCCGGTGTGCATGAGGACACCTGCGGGGGATACGAAAATGCCAGATCCAATGATACTCCCCACAATAACTGTGATCCCATTCAGCAAACTCATCTTGGGCTTGAGGGTGATCTCATCTTCAATTTTTTTACTTTCGTCCATGGTTGGCAGCGTGGTCACGTTAAGCTCTCTGGGAACTCTTTGAGCTTTTACCTACGACCCCGCGCTCTTTAGGCAAACGCGCCAACTCTTGGATGCGAATGGATCAATAGCTGGACCATTCTTACGCGCTCCCTACTCACGCCCTTTTGGCAGATCACGTGTTGGCATCTTAAGTTCGGTCTGAATGAACTGTCCCGAAGAATGTTGTCCCCACGAGGACCCCTCATTGTCCGTTTTCACTTCAATTTTTTACAATTGCATCTTCCTTACTATTCCCCCAATTTGAATATTAGACACTTTTGGAAACTTTGCTGGAAATTAACCATCAGACGCGCATATCGTCAGAGCTTCCTCCTAATAATTTTAAATTGTTCCACTTAATGCGATAATGTCCAATACTTGAAAGGTTAATTCTAAGCTAAAATTTGTAGGAACTGCACTCTACATTCGGTTGTAGATAAGGAGCTTTTTGAATGCTACGTACATTCACGAAAGCTCTACTGTGTACACTGAAGCTTCTGGACACCCCAAATTGCAAGGTAACGGCAGCCTTGAGCTTCGAATCGATATACGAGTGTAACTTCGACCTAAACGTCTATCTTAAAAAAGCTACTCTATTGTAATATTGTGAATGGTGAGTTTTCACCACATGTACAGGGGCTTTTAAGCATAAAGTAAATAGAATAAAGTTTCTCGTGAAGTGAAAATTATGGGCTGGAAATAAGTAATTATGAAATGTAGTCGCTGTTCCTTCTATTGTAATAATTCGAGCGATGTTAAAACACGAATAAGTTGCTGAGTAGGTAGCAAAGCACGCAAACAACTCGCCATCTTTCTTCGTTTGAAAGTGTAACAAAGCTATGATCTCGCATTCAAAACTTTTCGAGAAGAACTAAAAGCAGTGTTTCCATCACAGTAGCCATGAGATTACAAAAGACAAATATCATAGTTAAGCGGGTTGAATTATCTAATTTGTTTGTTAGCAGTTTCTTGGGTGTTTTTAGTTGATATTAATTCAATCGCCAAGTTTTTTATTAATAACTAAATAGGAGAATGTTCACAAGTCACTTGAATTAATTACTGCAAAATTGTTTACAAGTTAGAAGGCATTTATAGTTTAATCGTTCTTTAGTAATGGGCGAAAGATAGGCAATGATTTAATGTATCCTGTGCTTGGATGCATGCAAAGACTTCGAGTACAATTTCCAGAAGTTGCTGTTGGGTATAAACATTCTCTAAATCTCCCTGATAGAAAAGTTATGTAAAAAAACCTACATCATGTATTCGTCAATTATTATTACAACAAGACAACAAGTAGAGCTTTGTGTGCGAACGTATCACAAATATAAAAAGACGTTGCAATTATATCCCTATCGGCTGGCCGTTGTTATATATATATATATATATATATGTATCTATATATATCGCTTCCATTTGGACTAGCTTAAGTAAATAATGATGGTGATGCCCTCAGGAACACTTCGTTAAAGATAACTCATAATTCCGTTAGTTCGACTAATGTAAGCTTCCTAAATATGAGCATTTGTATTCCTGAAAACCACTATCGATTCGATAAAATATCGTCGAATTTCTTTAAGCGGATTGCGTCGGCCTCAGTAGAAAAAAAACTAATGGAGTCTAAGCTATTAAATCTTCCTATAAAATCAAAGTTTTAGATCAATAATAATTAGTTTTTTATGTAACGTCTATACAGCTACTTATTAGGAAAACGTTTCATGACCCTTTTTGGATCTACTGGACGAGGGTAAACTGCACCAGGATTATTTTCAACAAGCCGGAGCAACACCGCGTAGTACATAGGAAACGTATATTGTTCTTCGTGAATTTTTCAAATGAGTGGAAATGCAACAAACAAGTAGCCTCTGAGATCTTTCCATTAAACTTCATGTTACTCTCTTTGTGTAAACATGTCCTAAAACCTATTCTTAACCATCTTAACAATCTTCCACATATTCTCGAAAATGCTTTGAACAGTACCAGCCTTTGAATTGTTTCCAAAAGCGCCGAGTATTTGCAACAACTGTTGCTAAAAAATAAATTCAATTCACTTCTACCGTTTCTTTGTAATACGAGGTGTGTTCATCTGAAACTCATCTTTGCTTTATAAAAAATTTATTCAAAAATTTAATTACAAATAATTATCGTCACAGTTAAGGCACCTATCCCATTGTTTTACTAACCGACGTATATCCTGCTCATAGAATTCTTGTGGCTGTTGATTGAAGAAGTCTTCCACAGCTATCTGTACTTCTGCGTCAGACTCAAAATGCCGACATTTTAACGCCTTTTTCAGCGCTCCAAAAATACGGAAATCGCAAGGCGATAAATCCGGGCTATAGGGTGGATGCTCTAAAACCCTCCGTTTCTTTCCTTAAAGATTTTCTTTTACCACATTAGCAACATGAGGCCTAGCACTGTCGTGCAGCATAATGACTCCACGCGTAAGTTTTCCTGGACGTTTCTGTCCTATTACTTGATGAAGCTTGTTCAAAGTTTCATTGTACAGATTTGCATTGACATTTCCTCCAGGTTCCTTAAGCTCTATCAAAAAGAGTCCTTCATGGTCGAAAAATGTCAATATCACCTTGCCTGCAGAAGGTTGTGCTTTAAACTTCTTCGGTGGTGGCGAACTTGAACGTCTCCACTGCATCGGCGGTAACTTACTAGATGGCTCGTAGTAAAGGCATCAAGTTTCGTCACCAGCAACTATTAACAGAAGAAAATCATTATCATTTCGCCTATAGTCTGTGAGGCGTTACGGAGCAAGCCCATGAGCAAGCATTTTTGTTCATTAGAAAAGAAACGAGGAAGCCAAACTTAGCTGTAACTCAAATTACGAATAATACTACGGACAGATCCTACCCAAGCATCAACAATTTCTGAAATTTATCTAATTGAAATTCGACGATTATCTCTAATAAAGACTTCCACACATGCCATATTGTTTCCCGTTAATGCAGTACACCGTGCACCTGGTCGCGGCTCATCCATAGTTCCCTCTTTTCCATTCTTAAATTTTCGGTACCATTCCTTAACAGATGGGTACGCAATACATGCATTTCCATACATTGCTTGCATTCGCGTATGAATCTGTAATGGCTGCACACCCTCAGCGCATAAAAATTGTAGGAACCGCACGCTGATCAAACTTGGACGAATTTTCAACAACAAACGCCATTTCAAAATCGAAGTTTTAAAAGTCAAAATCAAATTCAAGCGGCAGAAACTTATTAATGTGTTGCTTACAAACACTTCTAACATTAACAAACGTCATTTAAATTATTGTATTTGTTTTCAAGGCTAAGTTGGTCAAAGATGGGTTTCAGTTGAACACGGCTCGTAGGTAATACCAAGCTCTGACGAGAGTCAAAAGACAATAGCGAGATAGAGAGAGAGAGAGAAAGCTAATGTTGTCAATTGATGTTTAACGAGTTGAAGCATAATTGAGAGGTTATGTACCCCTAAAGAACGCTAAGAAAAACTGAACGCCCGCTTACTTGATCCTCTTTATTTGAATATCTGTTATATATATTCTTTTTAATTAATTTTTGTAGCTCAGCATACACAACGTTACACATAGTAAGGTCGCTGGGTAACTATCCTATACTCCTATAATATATCTTCTTCTTCTTCTTCTTCTTTTATTGTAGGCAGTAGCCTGTTTTTCTTCACACTATTCTATGGTGTTTCTACAGATGTAGATTGCCAGCTCTCGGCCCACCTTTTCATTGGTCTTCCCGGGTTCCTTTTTCCTGCCGGTTTGTTGTCTCGTGCTATTTTTATTTGTCTTTGGTTATTGGCTCTGGTAACATGATTATTCCATTCAACTCTTCTCTTTTTTATGAATTTTACTACATCTGTTACTTCACATTCCTCCCTTACAGCTTGGTTCCTTACCCTGTCTAGGCGTGTCTTACCTATTATTGCTCTTAGCGTATTCATTTCAACGGTTCTCAATAGTTGTTTTGTTTTGGCTGTTTCTGCTCGTGTTTCAGCTCCGTATGTTAATGTTGGTCCCACTACTGTTTTGTAAATCTTTACTTTGCTTTGTGTTTGGAGATATTTGTTTTTCCATGTTATATCTTGCAGGTACCCTGACATTCTGGCTCCCTTTATTAATAGATATATTTGTTATAATTGGTGTTTGTGTTGAAATTATTGTACCTCCCTGTTTCCGTCGCTGGATACGAATGCGTCCTGAGGTAGTTGTCTTTCAGTCTGGTGTTTATATGCCCAGTGATTATATCACCGCACTTTCACAGGTGTTGATATTATGGTTGCTAAGTTTGTGTATCAAATATATTGTATAAGGAATCTCTAGCTCTTGGTGGAGTTGACCGTTTCGTACGTACGGTAGAGCATTAACTACAATCCTGAATATGTTGTTTTTGAATGTTTATTTTGTTAATTTGTGTTTTTGGCGCTGCTCCCCAGACCGCACAGCCGTATGTTAAAATTAAACGAAGCACCGATCCTTGAGGTATTCCTTCTCGTATTATTCTTATCGATGAGATCAGAGAGTTCAGTTGATGCAGACGGCATATTATACAAATATCGTTTCCATGACTTTCCTCAACAAAATGTTTTTTTTCTCATTTATTCATACTACTCCCCCCCCCCGGAACCGCTTTTCGCATTACTTCAGGGGGATGCGGGCGTCCCTTACACGCTAAACATTCATGCAACACATGCACCCTAAACTTAACTAACTGAAATGCGGTCGCCCCAGCTGAGATTCGAAACCACAGCGGAACGAGCGCAATTCAGTGTGACCTCGAGCGGCAACGCGTTGCTGCGCTAGACCACCAAGGTCCCTCAACAAAATGCTTATTTTTATAAAATTGAACATAATAAGTTAGTTTCAGGTTTTATATAAAATTTGACACGTTTGAAACAGTGATGTAGATAGAGTTTGTGCCGCCCAGAGAGGTGCCTGAGTTTGACGCCCCTCGCAATACACATCAAACACACTTTAATATAAAACAAAAGCGACGTCAGACGTACAGAAAATAAAATTAAGACACAATGTTTATCTTCGAAGGGAAAAATTTAATTACAACATTCTAAAATTTTTCTGTTTTGTTGTTGCCAAAATTCACGATGATATTTTTGAAACCTGTTTCGTCAGTGAGTTGCTGTTCTGTGGACAGTCTGGCAAGATTTCCATTATAGATCTTAAGTAATTCTTGATCAATTTTAATTTAAAAAACTTTTCTCACGACTAGAACACTAACAGCAATTGAGAAGAAAATTCATTTGAAACGTAGTTCCCAATACTGTATTTTTACAAACAGAAATTCAAGGGGGGCTTCCATGCACGTCTCTGTTTCGTCTTGCGTAGCAACAACAGCTATAAAACTTTTTAAAATTTTTTTCCATCTACAAGGAATTCTGTTTCATTAATGTCATCATAATCATGGTTTAATAAACAACCGTATTTGCCATTCAAAAGATTCGACGGAGTAAGGAAGGCATATTTCTCAGCAAGAACAATAAGCTAATGAAATTGAGTTATTTATTGGCCCACTCTGTTCAGTGAAGAAAACTTTCTTTTCTCAACTGAGTTTCATATGGCAAATCAGCATCTCGTGATTCTTCTCTAGCAATCAGTTTCTTCGTTCTACATTGACGTTGACGCTTCGTGACTATCTGCAGATCATCATATATTTCTTTAGCAAACTCTTTTAAATTGTTTACTAGGTTGTCTCAATTTTCAGTTAAAAATGCTTCTATATCTCAATTTTTCTGTCATATTGTATGTTCAATCCTTCCGTTTGGAGATAGGTCTATGTGCTATTAATTTTTAGATGGACGGATTACCACAGGTTTTGCAACGCACTAAGCAGCACGTCAGAATCAGACCGTACTGTACTTCACCGAGGTTTCACTGCGCGATTGACAATTTGACAAGTGACGTAAGGAGGTACTAAAGTCACTCACAGATTATATAGGGATATAGATAGGAAACTGCCTAATAAGATTTTGTAGCCAAGTTAGCGCCATCTGCAGAGTTGTTCCCCCCAAAAGTTTCGACCGCTGTCGGTTTTAAACCTTGCTAAAATTTGTATTGTGGTTATAACATATGATCAAAAAAAATTCAAAGTTAGAGTGCTAAAAGGCTACGACATGACTCTAACTTGAAATTTTTTTGATTACATGTTATTTCTCAAAGAGGACTATGCATGCCAGTAAAATACTTAAGTAATACAAAAAATTTTATTTTATAAAAATTAAAAATATGATAATTCGTCAGGTTACTGCAAAAACCGTTTTAAGTCACAAATATGACTTTTAGGGAACAAGAGAAATCAAGTTTATAATATGTTGCAAAAATCATACAAGAAATTAAGATGGCCACCTCGGCTTCTTCTGCTACTGGCTATCCTTTTGAGAAAGTTTTGCATCACATTTTCGCACAACTGTGGCTCTATTTGACAAATAACGGCTCGGAAATTTTTCTTTGAACGCTTGAATTGTTTGGGGGCCATCAGCGTAGATTTTTTCCTTCACGTAACCCCAAAGAAAAAAGTCTGCTGATGTGAGATCGCACGATCTGGAAATTTCTCCCTCAATAGTGCAACTGTTTCGTGGCTTGTGTGGCTCGTAGCACCATCCTGCTGAAAATAAAGATTTTCTACGTCCATGTCGTCCAATCTAGGCCAAAGGCAGTCAGTTGGCATCCCACGGTAGCGTTCCGCATTGATTGTCACTGTAGGACCTTCTTCATTCTCGAAAAAATACGGTCCGATGAGACCGCCTGACCAAATACCGCACCAAACCGTCACTCGATGGGGATAAAGATTTTTCTGGACTATTGTTTTAGGGTTTTCGGCGCCCCAGATGCGGCATTCTGTTTATTGACGAAACCCGGAAGATGGAAATGGGTTTCATCGCTAAAGATGATTTTTTGTCAAAATTATTGTCACCTGCCTGCATTTGCAACACCCAATCAACGGAGGTTTGGCGTTGTGCATGGTCCGCTGGCTTTAATTCTTAGGTCAACTGCATTTTATAAGCATGCACGCTAAGATCCTTGTGCAAAATGCGATGAAGGCTGGGCTTTGAAATGCCCAATTGCTGGGAACGTCTTGGGATAGACAAACCCGGGTTTTCAGCAACACTTTCAGCAACAGCGGCAATGTTCTCAGCTGACCTGGCGATACGAGTTTGAACTGGCAATTTTACATCAGTAACTTGTCCCTTTTGTTCAAATTTAGTGATGTTTCAAAATGGCACAGCGAGAAGGTGATTCATACCGACCGAGAACACGACGAACTGTCTGGGCGAAATTTGCACCATATTGATAATGAATTTTCACTATTTCTATACGTTGTTGGAGCGTATATCTTTCCATTTTCTCAAATCGTACACTTTTCACTTGATAATGTCAAACACTCGAGGCCCTCCATTCAACAGTTTAAAAATGCCAGAAAATTTAAAATGGGACCTCTTAAAGGAAAAGCCTTCAAAATCTGTGACAGTGACTGAAGCTCAAGAGCACGTGATTATGCCAAGCACGCCATGACAGAATTCGAACCATGCTTATTTACGAAAATATTTGAAAATTTCTAATAGCGCCATCTATTGAGATGTTAGCCTCTTCTATCCCTGTCTTACAAACATAAATCATTTCGTTCCATTTTACATAACGGCCCCTGAAGTCACTCAAAATAAGTCCAAATTAGCGTTTTCTATTGTCACTGTAACTATGTTAATAGACGACCTTTCCACTCCCGGTTTTCAATAACTAGTAGCCAACATATCTAAGAATGAAATAAGGTGAAAAAATAATCAACAACATCATAAGAAGTAGTGCAAAAATACGGTAAATTCAATTTACTTTTACGACATATGCGGAATTAATTTAGTGAATTTTTTCACTTTAGTACAAACTACCATCCTTAAAGAACATAATGCGCACACGTCCAATCTCAGAATTTATCTGATCACTATCACAACAATGCCAAGACTCTATTACCAATTTACTTTATCGTATATTATACGTATTGTCTTTCATATTGACTGCAGTTCGTGTTCCAGTGATCACTTAGAGGTCCCTAAGCCCCAAGCCGAACAGAAAACGCATACAATGGTTTGTTGATGTAAAAAGTATCGTACTTTTTGGTAGCTAGGTAGCTTTACGATCCTCTTCAGTCAGAATATCCCAGCGATGGGCCGAGAAAGAAACAACGAGAACAAACACTCCACAATTTCCCAAAAAGCAATAGAATTAACAGCAACAGAATCTGCATGTGATTTGTAGATGCCATAAATTCTGCTTCTCAATTAATTTTATTGATACATTTCTGAACAGGAGTAAGTTGCCATAACAGCAGGCATTATCAAATGCATGTTCTCTACAATTTTGAATATCAATTCCGTCTTTTTTTAATTATGTAGTAAATAATAAAATTGTGTCTGACGTCTTGTACTCTACTGATAAAAAAGAAAGTTTTTTTTTCATTGCAATAGACCAAAGTGTCACCCCCAAAATATGGTTTAAGTACTATACATTGGGAAAAAAATATCTAACCCCAACAATAATTTACAAGAATTACAACTCTAATTTTTTGACATTCTGAAAAATATTCGTAGACACTTTTTGCACAAAAAAACATATCAAACCATGCGAGCAACATTCATAATTATGACATATTAGATTGTTATGGTACCGCATGGTATATTATTTTAACTTAAGTTTAAATAAAAACGGCAAAAATATAATATTTTTTATGGTTGTAATTTTTGATTTCGAATGTTTGGTATTTTAATTTTTGTATCAAAGTAAAACCTAAACGAACCATTGCATATAGCTTGACCCTATTTACAACATATAGGGTAATTCATGATCTAGTTAAGATAGTTAAGAGATATAAACCTACAGTCTTAACAGTAAAAGAAGCCTTTTGACAAACATATGTAGTACGTTTCCAAGGTGCAAAGTGTACAAATACTGAACTAAAGATTCATCATCAAGTCAGACTGGCTTTTTCCAGTATATAAAATTTATTCCTCGATTATTTGGTTTAATCATAACATTGCGTATTGTACCAAAAGTAATATTATTAATTTTATTTGATAATATTCCGTAAAAAATTGAATATAGCGGAGAATAAAATGAGGGAATCCACCAAAAAAATATATAACGTAAACTCTCCCAATATAGAATCGATAAATTTCCTATATAAATTAAGGCTAGCTTAGAAGCTGTCAGACAATCCTACAGGCACAGCAAAACAAGCACACAGAAAATGAAATAAGCTATCCATTTGAAGCCTTAGGAGAAAATACACAACATAGAAAAAAAACAAAGAAGAATATTGGTGGAACGAAGAACTAGAAAACTTGGTAACTGAAAAAAGAACCTTTCCAATATATGGCTAATAACAAATGACACTCAAAATAGAAGAATGTACCAACGAAAAAGAAGAGAAGTAAAACAAAAGGTACAAGAAGCCAAAAAAAGGAATGGCGAAACACATGCGACAGAGTAGAACAACACATTGGAGGTACCAAAGCAAAAGAAGCCTGGAATGTTATTAAGAACCCGAGAAAGACCAAAAAGGAAGAAATATTAATATGATTAGCACTGACTAATGGCTAAAATACTTGATTAAGATATTACAAGAGAATAGGAAAAATATAAACAAACAGAACGAGAAGAAGAACCAAGGTGCCACGTTGAGGAAATAAGCACAAGAGAAGTACAACAGACTCGCCGAGAAATGAAAAATGGGAAAACCTCGGATCCAGGAGTTACCCCTGTTGAGCATATAAAACACGCAACTACAAAAACATATGAAATACTCGCTTATATATTTAACAGGTAACTCTTACAACACGACGAACTACTACAAGATTGGATAGGACACCTAACACTCATACACAAGAAGGAATCAGGAAATGAATGTGCAAATTATCGAGAAATCAGCGTGTTGGCCACAATAGGGAGACTGTACGGACGTATAATCAGGAAAAGAATAGAACAGCAAGTAACAATAGAGAAGTAACAGAGCGGATTCACGGCTGGACGATCATGTAATGATATCATCTTCTAGATAAAACAAGTAACGGCGAAAAGGAAATTAAAAATCTCAAGACGCATCTCATATTTATAGATTTAGAGAAGGCGTTTAACACAGTTCATCAGCATCAGCGTCAATAAGCAGTACATATTTACCATTAAGGAGATGTAAAAAAATCAAAAGAATGCAATTACAATAACAAATAAACTATCTGCACCGTTTAAGACCGACAAAGGATTACGACAGGGGTATTGCTTGGCACCCGCACTATTTAAAATATATTTAGAAAGTACTTTAAACAGTTGGAAAAGAAAATGTAGATACATGAGTATCCCTATAGATGACAGCTGTATGTATTCCTTACTATTTGCAGACGACCAAGTAATAATGGCTGGAGATGGACATAACATAAAATATATGATGAGAAAACTCGTCGACGTCTAAGAAGCAAATGGTCTAAAGATAAACCACAAAAAGACCAAATGCTTAGTAACTGGAGGACCATTAACAGATCAGCGTATTCAAGGACATACCATATCCACGTGCGAAGAATACAAATATTTGAGAAGTATAGTACCCTCAGAAGGTAACTCAAAAGTCGAAACTACAAGTAGAATTGGACAGACTAGACAAGCAACCTAAAAACAGAACTCGTTACTACGGTTCAACAATTTAAAAAGCGCACGAAAGTCAGAATATACAATAGCATCGAACAAAGCAAACTGGCATGTGGTTCGGAAACCTGGGAATTGTCTAAGAGAGTCAGACAAATAATAAATGCGGTTGAAATGGATTTTTTCGACGTGGATGCAGAGTATCCAAGATGGACTATATTAGAAACTCTGAAATAAGGGAAAGAATGGACAAAAATCAAACAACGATTGATGAAATAGAAAAGAGACGACTTATATGGTATGGCCATGTACAAAGACTGGACCCCGAGGGTGGCCAAAAAGAATAATAAATAGGAACCCACCGGGAAAAAGAAAGAGGGACAGACCCCCAGACACAAGGAACAAACAAGTAAAACAAGACATGATAAACAGAAACTTTCACGAAGAAGATTGGGTAAACAAAAAGCCGTGGCGTTTGGCATACGAGAGACGGTCGGAACTGTAGAATAAACTCGCTTATGCAGGGTGATTTATACCAGGAGGCGAAAAATGAATATTCGTGTTTGGGATTGGATTGTAAGCAAAAAATGCGAAGTAATTTTTTTTCCGATCGGCCCTTGTTTTGGAAATATCGAGACTTTTAAAAGATATAATTTCAAGTTTCACAAAAAACTAATAGTAGGCCATATGAAAACTGTATTTAATCACTGTAATGGTTACACAGAAAGAAAAACCATTAATTTAACATATAACTCATGTTCGAAAAGTCCACCTCCAGCCGCGATGCAAACCTGGCAATGTAAAACCACTGAATTACTAACTGCAACAAAATCTTGTTCATTTTCAATTTGAAGTACAGCATTCATAATTCTGTCTCGTAATTGCTCTTCATTGTGAATTTCCTCGACATAAACTACTTGTCTTACGTGGCCCCAGAGGTAAAAATCCAGTGGATTTAGATCTGGCGACCTAGTAGGCCACTGAACTGGACCGCGCCTACCCATCCACCTTCCATTAAATTGGTTATCTAGCCATTCTACAACAATCCTTGCAGCATGCGGTGGCGCGTCATTGTGTTGATACCACATCACGTTCCGCAATGCAAGTGAAATGTCTGCTAATAACTCGTGCAAGTGATTATCCAACAATTCCAAGTAGGACGCAGCATTTAAACAATGTGACAGAATTTGTATTGGCAGTAGATGACTGTTGAAAATCCCACACCGTGTTAATCGAAAATCTGTGTTGAAAACGATGTCTTCTAAATGCGTGCGGATTTTGTACTGACCATAAATGCTCATGGTGGCAGCTATTGAAACCATCCCTGGTGAAAGTAGCTTCGCTGGACCACAACAACTAGTAAATAAGTCTTTTGTTTCAAAGCAATTTCCATGACTTGCTATTAACATTATGGACAAAAATTATAAGTTCAGAAAACTTCATGCCACGATATCTCCAAAACAAAGGCCGATCGGAAAAAAAGTTATTTCGCATTTTTTGCTTACAATCCAATGCCGAACACGAATATTCATTTTTCGCCTCCTGGTATAAATCACCCTGTATATTTGAGCCCTTCTTAATGCACACTATCTTTAAAGTCATTAGTGTTCAGTAGATCCCGTCCCAAAACTACTACATCCAGGGTGAGAACCAAATTTTGAGTTTGAGTTGTAAAGATCAAACCAGTTATTTATTAGTTTCAGAAGCCTAGCAGTTTCTTTCCAGTTTTGACTAATAAAATGATTATTTGATCCAAGAAACTCTATAGCTTTCGAAACTGTATTGCTGAATATTTGTGCAGCTGGTCGAACCTTTTGTCTTTCTGTACCTTTCACATTTAAGTGATATTGAGAGATTCTGGGAGCAATAGTCAATTCAGAAGCAGAGGCGCTAATTAATTCATTAAAACAAGACTTATCAACCAGTTTACCATTTATATGAAAACCTTGATCAAACAGATGGTTTCTGGCCAATTTCAAGAGGTGAGGTGCATCGGCAAATACAAATACTTTTAAGTTTTCATCACTAGGATGTTTGAAGTAACATTTTTTATCGTACCCAATATTTAATTGTGGCCACAAGCCCATGTTTCCAGTCCCCATGTCGCTAGTGATTGATACAACAATAAAGCCTGACTTATACAATTTTGAAATTATATATCTAAGATTATATCTTTTGACATCTGTTGATCAAATTTGTAAAATATGGGTTGTTTCCAGTTGGAAAGTAAACCTCGGGCCATAACTGTCTGACATGACCTGTGTGGTCCAATTTTACACTGAAACTGTTTGTCAATACAAATTCTATTAGAAACATAAATCTCGTCAAATGTGAGAGCGATTAATCTCTCTGCGATTTCCTTTTCATGAGTTCTTAAACATCATTTAGAACACCTTGCTCAACATTTAGAGCTAAGGACAACGACGAAGGGTAGAAAGCCCTGGTAATGGATAACAGATACTTCGTAAGTATCGGTAGGCTTTTGGGTTTATACTCCTCAGCGAAATGGCGAAGGCTATATCTTCACAGGACCAATGAATTTTGGTTGATGACTGGTCACTTTTACCATTCAAGAGAATTCTTATCTGCCCTGGAGTAAATATCCTGCTTAAATTGTAAGTAACTTCTTTACGCAATGACTGTTTCAATTCTAGCATTTCTTTTCTTAAACCCTCATTTTCTTGCATCACTTGCTCTACTAAGGCTTGCAGGTGTTGATTCTTTTCCTCTAATTCCCTGTGATTTAACAGCAAACAGCCATGACATTTTACATTGGAACCTTTAGTTTTCTTCGCATTATTATTGCAGCCATACACAGCACAGCTTGGCATTTTAAAAAACAGTTGTAAAATAAACTAAACACAGTAAAAAAAACCGTAATTCACACTTCGAAAAACAAATTACGTTCGTCAATATACGAAATGCAATGGCAAACTAAACTTGGCATGTGGGTAACTGCCCGAGCGTGACGTCATGCGCAGTAGATTCGTATTTTAGCAGGCTAATGGGCACACCATACTTACTTACACTATGCGTGGGTCTTAAAGTAATGTTAAAAGCAAAACAATAAAAATGTCCAAAGTTGAATTAACAATCTTTATACAATAAAGCCAAAGCTTGCAATAAGAATGAATATGAATATACAATTGCATAAACTAATATGCTGCAGTTGTGTTAGTTGCCATTAGTTGAAATTTTTTTTGCAGATATATTAATACGGGATTATTGAGAACACAGATATGCTTATGTACTCTACATACATTAGTGCATATGTGTGTAATTTATCACAGATTTTGTAGATATATTGGAAGTATTTTGTATCATATTATAGTAGGGCATGCATCCACTATCTTTACAGCATATATGTGCAACTTTAAGTATAACCAATCGCGTGATTGCAAAGACACAAATACCAAGCTATAAAAATGATTTGCTATTTCATAGCATAATGTGAAGACTCAAATATTATGCAGCATTAATGTAGAAGTACATGTAAATGAATAACATGTGTAATTTATGAAAAGTATGCAAGTTTGGAAGAATGAGGTATTTAAAATCATAATCGAACTCGGAAATCAATCAAAATAGATACATTTCATTCACACAAACTTTACGAGCTTTTATAACGCAATTGGAACACAAATGTCTGTCATGAGAATTGATCCTATGTTTGGCAACATGATGAATACCCGCCTGTTGTTCCCGATGGTATAATTGATATGTCACCTTGTTTTGCTACATTGAGGGATTTATATTTTATTAAATTCGAATGTTATTTATGTAGTTTGCGCTTGCTGCACAAATATTACAGCGACAAACGACAATTCTGATTAAAATTAAATCGAAAACGAATGCATTTTTATATAATTATAATTTGCACTGGTTTGTTCAATACATATACAGGGTGTCGCAAAACTCCTGGGACATAGAGCTACCACGTATTCTAGAGGTCAAAAGAAGTCGATTGGACCCAATTTTGTCATATACCAAAATGTACCGTTTGCCCGTGAGAGGAGTTCAAAGTTTACTTAAAAAAATCACATTTCTGTATGCTGTTCAGAAACGTGTTAACCAATTTTAATGAAATTTGGTACCTGGGCACTTCAAAGGAAGCCACTACTTTCAGTAACGAAAGAAACCCAAAGAAAATTGGAGAAGGGTTAAAACCACCCCCACCCCCTGATAAATTTGTTCAGAATTTTTTTAAGGATGTTGATGCGATTCTGTGTTTTTTTTAAGGTGAAGACTTATGCATTAGCTTCATTTTTTGACTCTTGTAAAAACTCTGTAATTCGTATAGTTTCGAAAAAAAAAATGTTTACTCAAACACTGATAACCGATATTATTATTGCAGGTTTAATTGTATTACAAAATTTAGTTGGCCGTAGACACAAAAATAAAACTTTTTTACAACAAATGTTCAATGTGACCTCCACCTTCATTGATGCAGAGGTCAACACGACGGAAAAAATTGAAATGCACCCTTCTTAAAACATCGTCGTTTTCTCGTAGTGCGTTTACACCATTTTGAATTCTGTCCCACAGTCAGTTGTTCAGCATTATTAATTTGTACCTCCTATACTTTTGTTTTTAACGCTCCCCATATGAAGAAGTCACAAGGAGTTAAATCTGGAGACCGCGGTGGCCATTGAATGGGTGCTTCTTGTCCCCTACCAATCCATCTACCAGCAAATTGTTCATTTAGATATTCTCTTACGGCACGTGCAAAATGAGGTGGTGCATCGTCGTGCATGAAAAACATGTTTTGACGCAAATTAAGGGGCAAGTCTTCTAATAACTCTGGCAAAGTTTCTTGGAGAAAAAGAAGGTAACTAGCGCCATCCAGACGATCAGCCAATCGGAACGGTCCAACCAAAAAATTGTTGATTATTCCGACCCAGACATTAATTTTAAATTCTCGTTGATAATGTCTAGCTTTAACAGCATGTGGATTTTCATCTTCATAAATATGTTCATTGGGTAGGTTTGTCATGCCACGAAGCGTAAAACAAGACTCATCAGTAAACAAGATATTAGTGTGGAATCCATCGTCGACTACTCTGAGCTCCCGAATAATTTCTGCAAAATTTAAACGTGATTCGCGGTCAAGTGGCAATAATTCTTGAACTGGCTGGATGTGAAAAGAACGAATTAATTGATCGGCAAGAATCCGACTTACAGTGCTTTTTGGAATCCCAGTTTCACGTTGCAATATTCTGGTACTGATCTCAGGATTGTTATCAATCCCTTGAAGAACTGCTTTTTCCACAATGGGTATTCGGGCTTGTCGAGGTCTTCCAGTGTTACATTTGGCTGGCTACAAACTTCCTGTTTCTCGAAGACGACATTCGATACGAGTAAAAGTTTTGTGATTTGGAATTCTTCGATTTGGATATCTCTCTTGATATACGCGGACACTCTCGCGGCAGTTACCTTGACAGTATCCAAGAACTAATAACCTGTCGGTCTGCTCATTGAAAGGGAAATCCATATTTGATAGCGGCAAAAATAACAGCAGCAACAACAACAACAATTAAAGCAGCAACGATGGTTACAATAACAAAAAAGAATACAAAAGCAACAAACAGTGAACAATTATTGAAAAGTTTACTGTCAACAATCAACTGAAATGATTATGAATTTGTTTCCTATCAAAATTATCACCTTTGTTTTATTTTTGTGTCTACGACCAACTAAATTTTGTAATACAATTAAACCTGCAATGGCCACCGCGGTCTCCAGATTTAACTCCTTGTGACTTCTTCATATGGGGAGCGTTAAAAACAAAAGTATAGGAGGTACAAATTAATAATGCTGAACAACTGACTGTGGGACAGAATTCAAAATGGTGTAAACGCACTACGAGAAAACGACGATGTTTTAAGAAGGGTGCATTTCAATTTTTTCCGTCGTGTTGACCTCTGCATCAATAAAGGTGGAGGTCACATTGAACATTTGTTGTAAAAAAGTTTTATTTTTGTGTCTACGGCCAACTAAATTTTGTAATACAATTAAACCTGCAATAATAATATCGGTTATCAGTGTTTGAGTAAACATTTTTTTTCTTCGAAACTATACGAATTACGGAGTTTTTACAAGAGTCAAAAAATGAAGGTAATGAATAAGTCTTCACCTAAAAAAAACATAGAATCGTATCATCATCCTTAAAAAAATTCTGAACAAATTTATCAGGGGGTGGGGGTGGTTTTAACCCTTCTCCAAATTTCTTTGGGTTTCTTTCGTTACTAAAAGTAGTGCCTACCTTTGAAGTGCCCAGGTACCAAATTTCATTAAAATTGGTTCACACGTTTCTGAACAGCATACAAAAATGTGATTCTTTAAGTAAACTTTGAACTCCTCTCACGGGCAAACGGTACATTTTGGTATATGACAAAGTTGGGTCCAATCGACTTCTTTTGACCTCTAGAATACGTGGTAGCTCTATGTCCCAGGAGTTTTGGGACACCCTGTATATATGTACAGGGTGTTTAAAAATACGTTTGAATATTTTACCCACTTAGAGATCTCATCAATGCAAACAAAAAGGTCGTAATAAACATGGGTTCGAAAATGAACCGTTTTCAAGATACAGCCAAATTATTTACGCAAAATAGGAGTGCAGAATCGTATTTATCACGTCTCTATGGAAGTGGATAAAACAACATTTGTTTGAGTTTCTCCAAGTGTCAATATTGTTATTGTTGTTGCTGAAATATCAAAAAGGCAGATATGCATTTCATGTATGGTAAGACCAATGGTAATTTTTACGAAGCACGTCGCTTGTATGCCGAAGCATTTCCAAATCGGGCACTTCCGTGTGATAAATTCTTTACAAATTTGCATCAACGTTTATCCGAAGTTGGCGCGTTCTACTCCTGAAGCGGAACTTAACATTTTAAGGAGGATTGAAGAAAATTCAGGTACCAGTACTAGAGGACTTTCTGCCGAAACAAATATTAATGCTTCCCTAATTTGGAGAATGATACGTGGGAGCAATTATATCCATATCATATTCAAAGGGTACAGGCTCTTACTGATCCTGATTATGTTGCACGTCTGGTGTTTCGCCGATGGGCACTGACAAGAGTTGCGAAAATCGTAAACTTTGTTAGTGAAGTCTTATTTACTGACGAAGTTAGTTTCGCAACAGCCATGTTTGGTCAGATGAAAATCCTCATGCTATTATTGAATAGCATCATCAACAACGATTTTCAATTAACGTTTGGCTTGGTGTTTTTAGATACCATATGATAGGACCGTTTTTTCTTCCGAACCGTTTGACTGGCCAATTGCATATTGACTTTTTGCGTAATGCCTTGCCACTATTGTTAGAAGATGTTAGAAGATTCATAGAATGAATATGTGGATGATGCACGGATATGGCTCCTGCACATTTTTCAATTTTGGTCAGAAATTTCCTCAACGAAAATTGCAACCGCAGGTGGATAGGGCGAGGGGATCCAGTTGTGTCGCCACCTAGATTTCCTGACCCCAATCCGCTCGACTTTTGTATTTGGGGGTATTTAAAGTCGTTAGTGTATTGAAGCCCTGTGAAGAATTTAAATGAATTGCAAGAGCGAATAGAACATGCGTGCCAGATTGCTCATATAAATCCGGGAATCTTTGAAAGAATGCGGCGTCCATTTTTATGGAGATGCGAAGGATGTGTACAAATGGAAGGAGGACATGTAGAACATCTACTTTAATTATTTGTAATTAAAATGTTTTATTTACACGGCTATTTGTTTTATTGAAATAACAAGCAATACCCATTTTCTCAAAAAAACCTTTATATCTCGAAAACGGTTGACTTTCAAACCCATGTTTATTACGACTTTTTTGTTTGCATGGATGAGATTTATAAGTGGGTAAAATATCCGCACGTATTTTTTAAACGCCCTGTATATATATAATATATATATTTTTGCTGTTAAATATAGTGATTTCGGAAGGCCCGGACCAGGATTATCACGACTCTGAGGTCTAAGTTCCGGCGTCCTAAAACAGTTTCTCAAGATATCTAGTTGTCTCGGATTTGTACATTTTAATAATTTATTAAGACAATCGTACCCCGCAGATCCATGTCATTACATGGGCGATTGGAAATTTAAAAACGTCGAACGAATTGTTTCAGCAATGGAAATTCAGTGTACCCACGATTTACTATCTTGTAATGTTGTAGACTGTAGAGGCTGTCTAATAGTGCTTGGTAAAATTGATTGATTTTTAATGTAATTAAATGTATGTCAAATATAACCGAAAGTAGCTAAATCCAACCAAATGCATTTATATAATTGTAATTTATTTATTAGATTAACGTTAGGTAAAATTGTTAATCGTAATCTTATTATACTTTTATGACATGAAAACAAATATGTTGAACTAGAAGGATATATTTATTTTATTTTACCAACTGAAAGTATATTTATTTCTCTTGTTAACTATATGTTGATGATATAAATATATAGATAATTATTTTTGTGTTATTAATAAAATATATAATAATAACTATTGCAATAAAAAGTTTCTAATTTCTGTCTACTATCTGATATCCCTAGTTAAACACCACCATTATATAAATATGCGATGACGTTGAAATACCTACCAAATAGTTAGAAATTAAAAATTTACCTGAAATCCGTTGTAGTGGAATGGGAATCAGTTCTAGAACGGCTTTCTCGACTTCGTGCCTCAAACATCACTACGGCTAGGGAGCTTTCCTGGGTTTGTAGCTCTCGAGAAGTTTTCACATGTAAATAACAAATTGTAGCTAATGGACCTGCGTACCTGCAAAGAAAGAAAGTTTGTAATTCGTTGATTATTTAATACAATGCAGTAATTCTTTATCTAGTTCATACATAGACTTAGCAAGATCTTCATAGCAAAAGTACTATGAGTATGTAGTACTGTGTACTATATGAACGTGTACGCCTTTATTTGAGTAGCATTGAGCACTGCTCCATCAGCAGCATTTAAACCGAATGCTTTTTAAGAAAACCATTTTTGCCTAGGGTTGCTTATATAATATTCGTAACTCTCAAATGCAGTAACTGAATAATTTTAGTAAGTATTGGTTTATTTTAACGTAAAGCAAATAAAATCATGAAACGCAGAAGAAATTGTTTTGGGAAACAGAACAGTCAGACCTTCTTCAATTATTGCATGGTGTAGATAAACCGTTTCATGTTTGTTTCTAGGATACCATTTGTCAGAAATTAAAACCAAAAAAAGTAAAATATGGTTCTATATCTAAACATTAAGTAAATAATATTGCAATAAGTGCAGGTTACAAAATATTTATATTATAAAACATTAGGGGAATGATTGTACTTAAAAATGGCAATTGAAAATATTTTTTTAATATTGAAATAAAGTAGTAACTCACATATTTATTGAAATCAATATGATTATTATGTATTACTTTTACCTGTTCCGACCTTTTCGTTACTCAAAACGCAGTGCTACCACAACCAGACCTAAATCGTTCCATACGGGAAATGTATAAGGGTATTCAAAAGAAAGTCGCATTTTGCTTGATTTTTTTAAAACTCAACAGATAGACAAATGAAAAACACATGTGTATTCGTATAATAATGGGGTTTGTTCATCTAATGTTATTTTTTAATTTTTTGGTTATCATAATAATAAGTTTGTTTATAATTTTTCAAAAGTCATTTTTGAGAGTCTTGAATTTTCAAATCACTCACAATTTTAAAATAGTTTGACCATTACAAGTTAGAATCGGCCTTATTCATTGTTATAAAGAATGTCTAAGAAGTGTAACGAATGGTCTACTAATATTTAGAATGAAAATAACTTAAATGTGGGTTCTTGCAGTTTCACAGAAAATTAATCGACAAATTTGAAAATAAAAGCTAGTTGTGCTACTGATGAAGAAAAGTCTGGATGTCCTAAAGTAGCTAATGATGTTAATGTTGCTGAAGTTTTACGTCGGACTGAAGAAATAGCAAAAAATAACACCTACGGCAGCGTTTTCCAAACTATTGGGAGGAGGCGCAAAAGTCCTCAGAGGGAGGCGTACTAGATAAATAGTAGAACGCAAATTAATATATTAATATATATTAATATACTAATGCATAAGATACAACTTAATGCCGGATGTTTAACATATTACATTTTTTACAAGTACTATCTAAAATTACATAAAACTTACTAACAGTTTATTTAAACAAACAAGTGACTTAAATGCGCCTATTTTGAACTGCATAACTTGTCCAAGTTTCTTGGTTCTAAATGAGTAACCGCTTCCCTTGCTTTACGTTCGATGTTGAACCATTTCTTGTATTTCAATTTTATACAAGCTACTGCAGAGATACCAACTTCATAAAGATAAGATAAAAGAAATGGCAATATAATCTGCACAGCTTTCTTGAATAACGCTAGAAATTCCTCTTGCCAGTTAATTCAAAACTCGACAATAGTTGTCGATGAATGTGTTAAATCAATGAATTACTCCTCTTCTTCTAATGATAAATCTGTAGGTCTAACTTTAAACGGGTTTGTTATCCACTTTGTTATGCATCTAAAAATGACATATACATTTGTAAAGCTTCGTTTATTATCGTTAATAAATGTTTTTAAATTATTAAACATTCTTCACTGTTTATGTTGTTTGATTAAACTTCCAATTTTCACGAAAAGCCTTTAATTTTATCTGACAGTTGTAATATATGAGTATTATTTCCTGGCAACTGGGTATTTAAAATATTTAATTTTTCAGGCATGTTAATCGAATAAGCCAGTTTCATTATGAATAGTTCGTCAACAAAATTCTCGGTATCTTTGTGATTTTCTTCTTTCAGTAACGCATATATTTTCTGCCTAAGCTCAAAAACCCGTTATATAACTTTTCCATGTGATAACCACCGAGATTCGCAATAAAACAATAGTGCTGAATGGTCAGCGGCCATATTATCGCATATTTAAGAAAATAGTCTTGCCCGTAAAGACCTTGTTTTTATATAATTTATAACAGAAATTATAATGGATACCAAATGAAGCCCTGGACTGATTTCCTTCGAGGGGAGCGATTCCCTGTCTATCATGCCATGGTGCTAAGTGGCATTTCGATGCTTTTGGCATTTAAGTGCTTGTAGACATCATATTTTCTTACCATCCCTGGACCCCATACTACAAACCCCAACACATGATTTCTACTCCAGACCAGAGCTTACTATATAATTATCAGTCAATTAAAATAGATCCGCACATGTAGCTATTTTCTGAATTTCTTTGCAAAAAAGTAGGTCCTCGCTTATAAAATATTCATCTATGATAATATCCGTTCCCTGGTTTAGCTAAACAGTAAATAATTTATTTGTAAGTTTTGAAAGAAGCTGTTACTCTGACTTATCATCAACGCGCTTACTAATAAGAATAACATATTATAATACCACAATAATAAACAAACGAAATATTACGCATCTACTCGCTGCTAGCCTTGATAATAATTGTTCATTTGAAAGAGCGAGATGTAGGACGCAATTTTCC
Organism: Limonius californicus; assembly: GCA_014611495.1. Taxonomy (NCBI): domain Eukaryota; kingdom Metazoa; phylum Arthropoda; class Insecta; order Coleoptera; family Elateridae; genus Limonius; species Limonius californicus. The sequence goes on from JABXWE010003857.1 coordinate 43,739, forward strand.
AAGCATCTCTACGCACTGCAGCTATCATTGACTTATTGTACACCCTAACTAAGAATTTTGCCTATCTGGGGTAAATCCAACTCCAGTAGTGATTTTGAACGTGTCACACATCGCAGTGGCACGGGACCTGCGGGGTAGGCTTCCTAATAAACTAATCTAACTGAATTGTTTTTAATTTTCACATTATATTGAATCATAATAAATACATGTCACCCTAAAATTAAGACTACCTATATAAATTACAATTCAATGGCTGTTCAGGAGTTGTCCTCCTCTTCAGCCAGTATTGGATAATTTAATTGAACATGCAGTCACAATTGGACCATTCTACAGCGCTCGGAAAAGTTCGAAATTCCTTATTGCTAGAAAGGGGGTATATGATAATATATTTAAAAATAGGGCTGCCAAATTTGAAAGCTTGGGAAAAGCTGTCCTTTGGAATATGTAGTGATAATCAACTTGCTAAATGTATCCAGATAAGTTACACAACGACGACCGTGTGGATTCACATCCCGTTTCATGACAGGATCAAACTTTTTTAAAGACTGTTACGGTTACCGGAAAACGTAAAAAGGAAAACCTGACCAGCACGTTCCGTTGATCTCAATCCAATAGATGTTTGGCTCTGGGGCTATCTAAGGGAACGAGTTTTTCTAAACACTCGCGACTACCGACGAACTGAAAAATTGAATAGAGCTAATATCTTAGAATTCATTTTAAAACTGTGTATATAGCCATGAAATATGTACAAATATAATTGTTCGTACCTTCTTTAGGAAAATTCTATTAAAACTGTACTTATGGGCACCTTATCTTTTAATATGCACTTTCCATTTCTTAGATAAAGTTTTGTATGAAAGATATTTTTGACAACCTATTCAGATCAATCATGTTAAAAGTATTCTCGTGGGTTATATTTTCAAAATACAGTCTTTTCTCTCTGGAAAGTAATTATCAGTACTATTTTAGTAAAGTTATTGAGGAAACTATAAATACCCGGATGCCATTTCACCTAAATCAACCAAAATGAAGAAAACAACGAGCAAACAATCAGAGAAGAACAGTAACCGTCTATCACAAAATTTATCCGAGAAAAACGTTCTGTTTGTTGTGCAATCAATCGCAAACTGTCCAAGTTAAAATTAAACAAATAAAGATATCTGCGGCGGTCATTTTCACATAACTTTCCATTTTTGACACAAAATGTTAAAAGTACTATAAATAACGTGCAACACTATTTATTATAAGTGCTATTGTTATGGAACATGTGATTAAACCAATTAACAATTGCCTCTTCTATTTATTATGCGTTCTGCATTGTTCGTTGCTATTTAACCAACAGTTTTCAAGATATGTAGTAATACGATAACAACATATTCTCATAAAATATTATTTACTGAATTGTAATAATGCCATCCTTAAGTTTTTAATAAAACAGTTACTAAACTTCTCTAGTGACGTAGCTTGAGAAAACATTTCCGAACTTTATTGAAAACTATATGTTGTACAATTTAGTTCAATTGCGAGTAGCTAATTCTAATTTATTACCGTTGTCTGTGTCATTGTGGTTGTTGAGTTCTATTTATATCTGTTCAGCTTGCATCGAATCATTATTCAAACTCAGCAAGTGAAATTTGAAAACGAGGATAATACAGGAAGGGGAGAATTAAAGAGATTTATTACGAAATATGGTTACATTGGATAAATTAATCTACTTAATACAGCCGTACGTGCACATAAATTGTGTCAAGATAATCAGCCAATTGCTTAAACGTGTACTGATTTACTTAAATGTTATTATAATATTCACATATCGGTGCTTGAAACATTTATCTAACAGTAAATTTAATTTTTATAACACCTACAGGTAGAAACTCTCATATTATATTTCTATATGGTAGTAAGATAGTGGTTCGATATTACCTTGCTCTAGAAATATTTTCCGAAGAACATTAGATTCTGGGTAACCAATACAAAGTTCATCTCAGATACATTATTTATTTTTATACCACACAGAACTTCTGCCCCCGGTTGAAATATTCAGTAGTGTTATAAATGAACTATAAATGGCAAAAGGAAAATCATTTCATGAGGATTTTCAGCTTTTGAAATAAGCATTTAATAGATACATTATTCAATGAATTTAGAGTCTAAAAGTCTTATAAAAAATAAAATGATCCATAGTAGTAATACTAACAATCTTACTTTTTTGATATTGGAAATAAATATAGTACCTATAGTATAGTATTACTAGTCGAAGAGAGTAAATTGGAACGGGATATGATTGTTTTGTGACCGAGTTTGTTACGTGCAAATGTAATGATTATGCGTAAATTATTACTGATAATTTCATGAAAATTATGCCTTGTTTAGATTGATGTACATGAGCAGTTCTTCTTTTGTGATTTAAGTTAAATATATTACATTTTACAACATACAGGAAGCAAAAGAAGATGAAAAGTACTCTTACAAATTGAATTGAATCAAAACCAATGCAATGTAACCGCGAAGTAATAGCATTACGAAAAAGGAAAATTGACAGTGAAAAACGAGAATGTGAAAATGCTTCGGCAGGTTATTTACAGCAAGTGCTCAAAATGCCTGCTTTCAGTTTCGATAAAACGAATCAATTTCGTGTTGTCCAGTGATTATTGTATCAATTGAACATATGGAAGGGCTGAACAATCGGTTCCATTCATTCTTCTAACGTGTGATGGTTATTTTAATAAATTGTATGCTCTAGAGGTGTGAATACATAACAGTCGAGGATCGCTACATCTGGAGCGTCGAAAAAGTAGAGGGGAAGAGAATAAAAAAAATTCAAATTAAAAACAATTTATGAACATCACCAACCATCGAATTTTACACAGATCTAAAACATGACAACTCTCAAATATAAATTTGCGCTCTCAATGAAAGAACATGTTTTGGTAATAAAGGTGTGTTGCCGATGGAAATTGTGTATGATAGTTTTAGGTTAATAAAATTATGTGCTCAAAACTCTGGCAACCAGAACATCCTGAATCTCAGTTAGTGAATACATATAAGAAGAAAAGGCACAGCTACTAAAATCGTTTCAACGTAATAGCTACAGCAGTTCGAAAGCAACACAAAGAGCTTACGAGAAATCCGCATATATCGGATAAACGGGTTGTTCCATTGTGTTAAGATTGGGAGAACCCATAATATAAGTGCATCACTAAATCAGCTGTGGCGGAACACATTTGAATTACTGGGCACAATCTGGAAATTTGAAAACGTTGAATTTGAATTCAGCGGTCGGGTCACTCTGAACATGCAAGTTGAATGTCTTGTGAAACGTTAGTTTAGGTTGTACAGATTCACTGACAGTGACATGTAGCTATTGAGGTATTAAAGATGACAAACAAGCTATATTAAAAACAAATCTTTGTCCGTCCCACGGTACATAGCTATAATGTATTCATGCTCTCTTCAGGCACACCGGAATCTAAAACAAGTATGGCGAATAATCGTTCTGCCACTTAAGCGACAGATCGGTGCTTATTCTTTCTTGTTATTTTAAAAATAATCAGGTATGCTGTTGGTATGACATAAAATGATTATTTAGAAAGTGTAATAAAACTCAAGTAGAGCGATTTTATAAAACAAGCTATGCCAATAAAGTTTTTAATCACATCACTTAAATAAAACACTTACATATGATTATTTTTGTGTTTCCAAAGTCAACTTAAAGAATATTAATTATTAGTATCATTAATGAGAATTTAAATTTTTTACCAAACCAGGGAATATTTCGGCCATTTTAAACTAACATTATCACAAAAAATGGATGTAGTTGTATTTAAAAATAAGTTGGTCTCGCTTCCGACCAAACCGGAAGTAAGGACTAAAGCTAAAAAATGTGTAAAGTTGCACATTTAGAGGCTATGTTCTAGTTTAAAATTTAAAAAAAAGTTACATGTTGTTACCTTATCTCGTGGTCAACCGGTATTCAGTTTCACCAATATAGCCAAAACGCTGGCCGCGAATTGCACACAAACAAGGTAGCTTGAATGGGGAGGGCTCATTCTAAACTTGAACTACGCGCTTGCAATATCAGTATAGTCCGAGAAATAGTAGTAGTATCTTGTCAGTCTGTATCGTCGATCTTTCATTTCACTTCGGCATGTTTTGTCTCGCTTCATTGTTTACGTATTTCGCGGCTTCAGCTGAGTTGGTCGATCGATAAATAAATATAAGTTTCTTTTTTAGAGGGGGTGAGGGCGTACCGGTTGTTAAATAATTCAAATATCACCATTGGTTACGGTATATGTTAGAAATTGGTTAATATTTACAATAGCCGGTTGATAGTCATAATTACCAACGGCTTTGGTAAATATACGAAATATCTGCATATTATTCACATTCACCGGTAATTTTATATGCTTTCCAAAATTGATTTAAAAATAAGGCTAGGTTAGGTTAGGATTAAAGCTTTTTATTATATTTACCACTACGTATTATGTATACTCAGTGACATGGAAGTCGCAACACCAAGAAGCGATAGGAATTTTTTGACCAAACTTGGTAGAAACGTTTAACTACTAAAAGGTAGCAATTGATTAAAATTTTATAGAAAAAGAACAAATTATAAACATAATTTTTATTAATATTGGGTTGGCCCATCCCCTATTGGTTACACACTCCCCCAGTCTTCGTGGTATCGATTCTAGCAGATGGACGATTTCCTCTTGAGGTATTATGTCCCAAATTCGTGCTGTAGAGCTTGCAGCGTCTCCGGAGGATGCAGCAAGTTCCTCAGTCTTCTCCCCGTAATGTTCCAAACATGGGCGAAAGATCGGGAGATGGGGTGGCCACGCAAGAGATTAACATTAGTCCCTGCAAGACGGTCCATAGAACGTCTTACAATATGGGGACGCGCATTATCCTGCTGGAAAAGTGGATCTTCAGATTTCTGAAGAAATGGAATCATATGGGCTTCTACCACCTCATCCACATATCGCTTGGCGTTCATATTGCCTCGGATCAATAATGAACGGGACCTACTCCCATAAGTTACAGCACCCCATATCATAATCCCCACAGTTTGGTGCACATGTCTCGCAACAGAAAATTCAACACTGTTCGTCTGACCCTCTTACGGCCATCATGCATCTCCAAACAGAATCGGGATTCATCACTGAACACCACCCTATGCCACTCTAGGTTCCAGTGCAGTCGCAACCTACACCACTCCAAACGTTGCTGTCGGTGTTGAGCCGTTAATGGTAACACAAGATGTGGCCGATAGGATTGCAAGCCGAAAGCTCTGATTCTGCGGTAAACCGTTCGAAGGGCTACAGGACGACCTTCGTTAGCAAACCATTGATCGGCAATTGATCTGGTACTGGAGAATCGGTCTCTTGTTGCCATAAGTCGAAGATGGCGGTCCTGCACCTCATTTGTTCTTCTTCGCCCCCCGGTTCCTCTTCTGCGACGTTCCTGACCTTCCGGTTAAGGCGATTTGCAATTTCTCTGAACGAAAAACCACCTTCGCGCAAACCAACAATTGTGGAATTCGCTTAATTGGCGGTAATTTCTACGTTGGCGCACTCTATGCATGATCACACCCTCAAAACAAACGATCAACGCGAAAACAATAAAGAACTGAACAAAATCACGCGAAACATACACCTGATAAAATTGTTAGAAAAAGCTGATCCATATGAATGAAATTTTAATAAATTGCTACCTTTTAGTAGTTGAACGTTTGCGCCAAGTGTGGTCAAAAAATTCCTACCCCTTCTTGATGTTTGATGCGATTTCCACATCACTGAGTATATTATATTCAATTGGCGGTAAATGTAATAAATTCGTTTAAATATAAAGAAATATATTACATTTACCAAATTTACTGGTGGTTATAAATAATTACCTGTTATTATATATAATCCCCGACTTATTTACATTTACCGTAATACCGTATAGTATTGGGTTCCAAGGGAATGTCAAACATAAGAGCTTAATCAAGAAAGCACTCTAGTCTCTACATTCCAGCTCCACTCTTATCAGCACGAGGAGGAACCTGTTTAGTCGAGCAACCTACTCAGAGTTCGTGGTGAAAATCCCGGAGGATGGTTCAGTTGACAAGCACACAAGAAAAGGGGGTATATTGAGGCGAAGATAAAAGCTCAGCATATCGGTTATCATCAAAGTGGTATTATAACTTATGAGTGGCACCGAATGACTCCTTAAAAAAGATCGCCGGTGGGACCAACACTTAGGAGTATTACAGCTTATATGCCAGCACGCCGGGCAAGCGTGGCACGTTAAATGCCAAACACCCCCGATAAACCAAATAGCAATATGGTAAACTCGAGATGAAAAACAAGAAGACTCCAGATGAGTACGATCCAAAAAGATCCAGAATCTTACACTGGCGGTGAGCTAGGCTGCCTCATGGATTCTGTGGGAAGCAACGTTTCGAGTGAAATTAAGAACGGAAAATAAATATAGTGTTAGTACAGCCTCTATGAAACCAAATAAAGCGCTAATATTATTACATATATATGATGATAAACGTAAGTTGAAGATACTAGCATTCTAAATTTAATTCTTAAATTTATCACCATTAGAAGCTTGGAAATAGAAAACTAAGACTAATATCAACATCAGCATTAAATTGGTATTTTTCATAACTTTACATGTCGTTTATGTGCCATTGTTTTTATAATGACGCGTTCGTGCGTGAAAATACGTACCAATACAAAAATAATAAAAACTGTTGAAATTAGTAATAAAATTATATTAACTTATGAATCTGCGAAACTTATTACCGCTCTAAAAACAGCGGAAATATGCTGACGTTAAATAGCTAAATATACAGATAAAAATATGATACAGAGTTATTTTATTATTAGATACTGAACATTGAGTAAATATAAGCAGATATTAAATATTGAATTTGAAAATGAATATTGTATTATTTGCTTAGCTTCCTGAAAAATTCAGTGTTTAATCGAATTTATCCACGTGCATGAGCTGTGAAGGTTTATATTGCAATTGCAGTTGAAATCAGGTTGATGAGTGACGACAATCTAATACAACATGGGTTTGAAGCTTGTGTGGATTAATTAGTAAGAGTAAGGCAAGAAACAATTAATAAACATTTTCCTTATGTAAAAATGATTGTGTATTTCTGATGATAACTGTATCTCACACATTAACTGCTATTGTTATAAGAATAACACTGAATTAATAAACATACGTTTTCGAAGCAGACAAATTCAGTTCTTGCACTGATCACTATAACATCAGATAGTGTAGCTGTTTATTAATGGGCCCAAGTCAGAGGTAACTTGATTTAGATTAGATGGAATTATGTTACAAATTATTTAGAATTAAGGGCTACGCCTGAACCTAGTATTTGAACTAACGAGAAATCAATTTTGAAATAGTGTACCTAATTGATTACCTTGTTGTTTGCGTTGTGTAAAATATTTATTTGCACACACTTTGGGAATTTTTGTTGAAAATCTGATCTTATCGAAACACGGAGGTGTAAATGCAAGCTAAATTTTCCTATTAACCTGATTTAAAATTCCGCCGAATTTCGGCAAAGTCAGACGTAATTACAACAACTGCGTGCAACAAACGCAAAACTGATTTTCACAGCTTAATTAAAAAGAGAGAATAAATTGTACTTCGTATATAGCCCACCAGCTAGATATACTTGAATAATTAATGTTTGATTGCTAAACAAGCGGTAATAAAATGTTATTTCTGAAATTAATTCAAGAAACTGTTGTTACGGTATTGGGATGGAAAACCCGATTTAGTTGTATTTATTAATTTAACCCTACCTAAATCACCCACTAAGTTGGCAGACTGGCACAAAATTATTTTGTAGTCGCAGTAGGGTTTTCTACGAAGATTTGACTAAATGTATTTTTTAAGAGGCTACTAAAGTGACCCAAAATAGTGTTATGCTCTTTTAAAAGTTGCCGCTCTATATGAATTAATTTCTTAATTTGATTGCCACTCCATAGGAATTATAACGTTATTTGAATTGCAGTTTTATTTTGGGTTACCGTTTCGCTATTTTGTTGCGTCTTTCTAAGTTTGAGTTATGTCGACAGTTCCTTTTCTGTCGAAATTGCCGCATATTGTTTTTCTCGCGCTTGATCTTTAAATACTTCTAGAAATTCCCCTATAGCTGCGTTAGCATATCGCTTCCCGAAGGTTTTTCGAAAGCTGTACGTGGGAATTCCTTCTAGAACATTTCATGCAATGTCGAAATATGGTGCAATTTTTTTGGGGGAAGTGCAGATTCCCGTTGCGAGAGTTCGTCAGTCGGTCTAACATCTCTGATGACTCCGGATCTCCGAAAATTCCATCAATCGGGGGCCGTAATTAAGTTAAGTGCTGCAGGGGCGGCTTTTGGGTTTTTCGATGGGTGACCATTACGTGTGAGTTTTGTTTCGTTGTTTTACCAAGGGGTAAAAACAGACCATCGACTCCTGTCGGATTTAAATAAAACACACTGGATTTAGCCCTGTTAAGGCAATTCTGTGGGAAATTGCCGATCGCCTTTGGCGGAGTAAGTATCGAGCCCCGTTCCTGACCTCTGGCAGCTCCGTCGGTGCGACGATTGCATCCAAGTTTCTGGCCCCTTGCGGTATTCAATCCAGTCTACGGGGGCGTACCTGTGGATTGTTTTGCATCATCCTGTTTAATTACAACCCCAGTATTGTGCCGGCCGTTCCTAGAATCGTTCAAGGTAAAAATCTAGTTTTTGTGTTGTAAGAAAGAAACTTTTTTTGCTCGCGTTAACTTGCAAACTTCAAATTTTGGCTTTCACGTATCTAGAAAGACGACCTTCAGTCGCCATATATGGTGTTTGATGTTATTTATAAAGCTAACAAAATTATATCCTGTTTTATTCTTGTGAACTTTAGCGTCCCTAGTGCACGTAGCTGTATGAAAAAGTAAATATCGTTGCACCAGTGGCGGAGTGTTTTTTTTTAACGTTCTAAAATTAAAAATATGTAATCCAGACTTATAGCGTAATCACTTGTTGTCAGTTTCTTGTACTGTGTTATTTTTAATAGTTTAATTATATGTGTGTTAACAACTTACTGCCTCTTATTGTGTCTTTTGTACTTGTTTGTGTACAAATTTTGCAAACTTCAAATATATAGGAGGAGGCACAATAAAGGTGAGTTTCATTTCCGTAAGCTGTTGTCTTCTCGGCCTTCCACGAGGACCTACAATCAGCTCGATTTGGAAGGTGGCGCCCACAAATTTTAATTTACCCTGTACACAACTAAAGATTTCCTCCCATGAGCGATTTTCACGAACTCCCCCTACTCCTCTGAGCTAAGCTGTAGGCCGTCTTCCACCTATCCGGTTACGGGTCGTCGGAAAAGCTCGATTGGCCGTAACAATAGACCAAAATTAGCGTTTTCTATTGTCATCGCAGCTGCGTTAATATGCGACTTTACTATTAACGGTTTTCGATAACTAGTAGACACATTCGGTAAAACAATTATCAAAACAAGTATAAGAAAATTGCCAAAAGTAATCTAAAAGTACGATAAAGTCAATCTACGGTTACATTTGTAGAATTAATTTAGTGAAATGTTTTCACTTTATTACAAACTACCATCCTTTAAGAACATAATGCACACTCCATTACTAATTTACTTTATCGTATATTATACGTATTGTCTTCCATATTGGTTGCAGTTTTCTACGAGTAGCATTCAGGTAGACGGCCCTAAGCCCTAGGGCGAACAGGAAAACGAATGCAATAGTTTATCGATGTAAAAAATAGTTTTTAATATTTGATAGACGGTTTAGGATCCCCTTAATCATGATGCAGTAATCAATAATTTAGGGCCTTTCGTGTGATATGCTGTTTTTGACAATTGACAATTAAGCTGTTCATGGATGAGTATTTGCCGTACCTATCTATAATTAACTTGGTTGCCTCGAAGTCATAATTTGAACAGAAGTAGAATTTTTCTTATTGGACTAACTAAATTCTACAATATACCAATAAATTGCTTATCATGGAAGAATTAATAGCCATGATTACCGAAGAAGGTAATTAATAGTAATTGATTTTCAATTAGTGTAACGAGTTATACCGATTAGATTAAAACACCGTATCCGTGCGAATATTCAAAAGGATTTATTCTGAAACACTTATAATCTTAAATAGATTAATACAGCTGTAGTTCTTTCAATATTTGTTTTTGATTCAATGCCACCTCCGCATCTGTTGAATATCCCTTCTGTTATGCAGTCGTGATAATATAAAATCTACGTATCTACGTATTCACTGTCTAAAAAATAAAACAGTAAAGATTACTGAGAAAATAGTAACCATATAAATGAAACGCATTGTGTACATTGATATTTTACAGTACAGAGAAAAACTAAAAGTTTTGTCCAAGCTTAAACAAAATGAGCATATCTGTGAATTTTTTGGCTATTAACTTTACATATTGCGTCAAATTCGTTTCGTTTAATTGTTACAAATTGCCGTTATGTAATGAGATAAAAAAAAAATTTGTTTTTAATGAACAAATAATACTTTGCCATCTGAATTGAAACCAATGAAATCAGAAATTGGATCCTCTTCAGATTTGGATACCAGATATTGCACTTAAAAAATAACATTTTCACCAATGGTCTATAGGCAATGCAGTTGCAAGTACAGACACCAACATATTGTTTATTTCAATGTTAGTTAATTATCGAAAAATTATCCAATAAATAAGTACTGGCGTTGCAGAAAACTATTATTGTCCATTAAAGAGATTGATTGAATTGATGCCAAATTTATTCACGGAGAAAATATACAAATTTTCCAATCCCCATGCTAAATACTTATGTCCTACTTGGAATAGTATACAGGGTGTACATAAACAAATGTAGCTACTAAACGTCACAGCGGTGATGTTCAGAACTGGAACAACTGCGACAAACTCATATGGTTGGTCCAAGATATCAAACAACAAATACAAGTTACGTCAGGATGGATGTGTCATTGGACAGCAAATCAACCAATGTTAAATCATTAATAGTTTTGAACTAATTTTCTTCTATGAAAGGTAGCTATTTTCGCTCATATGCCTGTGTTGTAAGCTTGAAAGTACCATAGACATAGAAGACCTACTGCTTAACATGGGCTCTGAACCATCGGAAGTGTAAACACTTCTACTACAGAAACGATTTACTAGGCAGAAAATGGCTATTAAAAATTTTCCGTTATTGGGAATTGAACCCCAGACCTGCAGTGTAGAAGTCTAACACGGTGACTTCTATCTTACGACCGCTTCATAAGTTGAAGATATAGCCTAACAAATTGATATTTTTACAGTTTAAATGCGCAGTTTTTAATATAAACAAATGCATGCGTTTTTTGAAAATTATTTAAAAGGGGATTTATATGATATATAATATCAATAATCGTTGATAACCGTGGAATCTCAACAGCAGCATACAGACAAAGTTATTTACTTTATTTATTTTCTTGTATCATTTAGCTGACTATTTAAACAATATCTCACCGCTAAAACAGCTAAAAATTAAACAAAATTATGGTTTTAATATCCGAAAGAAAAACAAACTGTTTACAAATTAATATTGCATTGAAGGTTTAAAAGACAAAGGAAAATGAGAGTATTTAAGTTCTGTTCGGAACGTTTGTAGCACGACACTGTGTTAGATGGTTCATAACAATAAAATCTTTTTTATTACGCTTTTATTTCAAATTTAACTGAAATTTATTGCAATTTTTCAATTTACGTCTTTGTGACTATGAGCACGGTTTACAGCCTAAACGGCAAAAAATAAAAAGGAGTTTCCTGCGAACGTTTAGATATTTATGTTTTTTTTGAATTGTTAAAATCTTACCCTACATACAAAAATGTATAAAGAAGTGCGGTTGTTGACAAACGTTTACTCTGATCAGTTTAGATTTAATTCCATTTTCTTAAAAATTTAGTTGTCATTAAAGTTTGGATAGTTTACGCTAAGCGGTCAAAAGCTTCAGAAACATGTCGAAAGTGAAAACACCAAGACAAACTCTATATTAAGGTATATCTGAAGATGCCTAATTACAAATAACAACATCTGGTATTTGTTGTGCTCTGTATCAAAGCCTTTCTGACTGTGTATTTATCCAAACTTCTTTCATTATTTTTATCTACGAAATAAACCGTAATAGGTTGGTGTATGTAGGTCGTAGAAAAGCGTTTTAAATATTTAAGGGTAATAAAAAAAGACAAGTCGAAAAGTATTAAACGGAATCCCAAGCCGACCGTATGCGAGGTATGAACACTTTTTTGCGTTATATGTAATACACCCAACGTCCCAACTTAAATATCTTTGTGTTTGCGGTTACGTAAAAAGTTTAGTGTATTTAGCATCAGTACATAATCCCGCCAAGCCGCAACAGTGAAATGAACAAGGAAATTCGAGCAAAGCTGAGAAGATATAGTCTCGAAACTTTTCTTTAAAAATCCAATATAATTCAATTAACAGTGTGTTTTTTAACCTTTCATACTAATAAACTATAAAACCTGAAATCGCTCAGATGCTGTAAATAATCAGCTCGGGGAGTCAAGATTGCGCAGTTTGAAATTCGTAATTTCAGAAGACATTAATATATGACGAACCTTCTTCTTCTAAAGGCGGGCGTTGACCACAGCATTCGGACCAAATGCCCATCGTGCATCCTCCATTTCAGGAATGGTTTCAGAACAGTTCCGCCTTCAACCCGAAGGCGAGCCACTTATTTATGGGTATATTCCATAAATGCTTAGGTACCAGAAGACCGGCCCCTAAGTATCTATGCCTAAGAATTAGCAGTTCTGGACATTGGGTACGGAGATGTATGGAAGATTCTTTCGCTCTTTCACAAAACCTACATCTAGGATCATTGACCAACCCCAGTGTGTGTAAGTGTTTATTAAAATGGCCGTGGCTAGTCACGACTAGACCCACGACGATTCTTATATTCTACATACTGTTATGTTATTTTCAAATTCGCCGCTTTATATGAATCAATTTCTTAATTTGTTTGCAGCTTCGTAAGAATTGGTCACACTATTTTAATTGCCGTTTGTATATTGGATGCAGGTTTGGTTACATTGCGTCTTTGAAGAATGGAGCATTGCAAGTTTTATTGGTGTTTTTCGTCCTGAAATTTATGACCCACGGGAGTCGCAGAGTTGTTCAACGTTTTTCTTTGTAGGATATTTTTCGCCGTTGTTAAACAGTTTCGTTTGTGTCAAAATTGCAGACTCTTATTTTTCCGCGCTCGACCTCTGACTGTTCCTAGAACTCGCGTGTTAAAAAAAATCTTTCTAGAATATTTCATAACGTTTCGTAATATGGTGCAATATCTTTTGAGGGGGGGTGCAGGTTCCCATTGCATTTTTAAGGCAGTGGAAGCTAGACCTTTAAGATAGACGGACGTAACTTCGAATATAGTTCTTTTCCCTTCGTGGCGCTTCTGTTAATTTACCGAATTACCGTTTGCTGTAGAGCATAATCAAATCGACTTAAAGGCAGATAAATAAATAATAACAGAATGTTCGCTTTGGTGCTGGACAATTAAAGTTAATTGCTTCTGTCGAATTCAGTTCGGATCTTCGTGATGTGAAAAGAAAAAAAGGAAATCGTGCAAGTGTTTGGAATTTGGTTCGTTCCCGTCGTCCGAAAAAGTCTCGCTTCTGCCTCCACGTTAACTGACCTAGTTGGAAGCAACTTGGCCCTCTACAGGGACGTACCAGCTATCCCTCGTTCCCACGCTGCTCCGAAGAACGTTGTCTTTCTTCCCCTGTTTTTTGGAAATCGCCGCCATATTGTGCCTGCCTCGCTTTAAGCCATCCACCGGAATTCAAGGTAAAAACTCCCAGTTTTGTGTTGTGACAAAGAAACCTTTTTTGCTCGCGTCAACTTGCAGACGTCAAATTTAACTTCATGTAATTACAAGAAAAAATGACCTTCAGTCGCCATATGTGTTGTTAAGTTGTTTTATAATAAAACTACCAGATTATATTCTATATTTGTGAACTTCAGCGTCACTGGTGTTTTGTAGCTGAATGCAGAACGTAAATCCCGTTGCACCAATGGCGGCGAGTCCTTTCTCTGAACGTCCAAGAATTAAAATTCTGTAATTCAAACCTTTTGCGTTACAACCTGCCATTTTATTGTATTGTCATATTTTAACCATTTCATTATATGTGTTTTAAAGTTTACTGTCTCTTATTGTGTCTTTTGTACTTGTTGGTGTAAGCATTTTGCAAGCTTTAAATATATAGGAGGAGGCACAATCACGGTAAGTTCCGTTCCCGTAAGCTGTTGGCTTCTCGGCCTTCCACGAGGACCTACATTCAGCTGGATTTGGAAGGTGGCGCCCACTTATTTTGATTCGTCCTGTACACAACTAAAGATTTTCTCCCATAAGCTATTTTCACGAACTCCCCCTACTCCTCTGAGCTAAGCTGTAGGCCCTTTTCCATCAAGCTAGTTATGAATCGTCGAAAAAGCTCTATTGGCCCGTAACAATACTAAGCCAGTACAGGGTCCCTGGATAAGAAGCTGGCCTGTCTCATCTCTGTTTGTGACAAACTGATAGTAGGTCTTTTGATTGCGTTTTTGACGATTGATATGGGTAATTCCAGGGCTAGCTCCGGGGGTCGAAAAGGCTGAAGGGAGCTTTTCCTAGCCAGGGTGTCAACTGTCTGGTTGCTATCATGGTTGTTGTGTCCGGGAACCTATAATAGCTTCACCCAATTTAATAAGACAAGTTTGTTTAGGGCAGTTATGCAGTCTTGTACCAACTTCGAGTTGGTGTTAACAGAATTAAGGGCTTTCAAAGCCTCTGTCAGAACATGTATAGATACGTTTATTTGAGATTCTTCGGCACACAAACGGAGATTGCGAATGTGTCTGCTTGGAAAACTGTGGTGAAATATTTCACCCTAGGCATTGCTCTATAAAACCCTGCGTTCGACCCTTCTTCCGTCTTCGATCCGTCTGTAAACCAAACGGTATCGGTAGACTTAGGAGTTCGTTGGGGTTAACCGTCAGTCCGGTAGGAATGGCTATGATATAGGATTTGTAGTAGGAGGTTGCCAGTAACATACCATCGCCTCCCACCTCAAGAAGTGGATGTTAGCCCACCACATGTCCTCGCACTACTTCAGCTTCATGCCACTGGCACCTACATTTCAGCTTGTAACCCGTTCTGTGACCCTCCGCTTCCACAATGATATATAGGTGAGGGAGATCCAGGAGTGTCTCCAAGGCTGCGGTAGGGGTCGTCCGCAATTCCCCTGTGATTTTTAAGCAGGCAAATGCAGGCAAGGATGCCTAAGTAATTATTGGTGTCACTATGGTAGAATAAGTCTACAGCGTGACCTTAGGGTTCATTCCCCATGTTTTATCAAATGTCCTCCTGTAATCCCAAAGGGTCAAACTTGCCCTTTGGAATTTCCTTTCGATGTGAGCCTTCCATGACAGTTTGGTATTTAGTGTCATCTCGAGATACTTCACCGTTGTTGAAGGCCGTAGTCTCTATCCGAAGATCTATGGGGGTATGAACCCACTGATGTTTACTGGGCAATGTCTTTGAGGGATTAATTCTGAGGCGTTGGTCTGTACACGATCTTTGTACTAGTCTTACCAATTTTTGTATGCGCCCGCCGACCGTGCCTGGGAATTTTCCTATAATCAAAATAACAAGATCATTTGCGTATTCTTGGGTGTACAAGTTTTCGCTTTCGAGTTCTTCTAAGAGGCCATCGAGAACCAGGCACCACAACATGGGTGAGGGAACTCCACTCTGTGGGCTACCACGATTCACTGATAGGCTTGCAGTCTTATTATAAAAAGTGGCAGTTACCTTCCTACATGACGATTACCCTTGTTCAGGTTTTGTTTTTGCATTGGAGATTGAAACGACTATTCGTTTTTCTTAGCGGACTCTTGGATTTTTTCATATATGTAGTACTGAATGTTGCGATCGGACACATTATTAAATACGAAGCTTGGTATTTAAATTAGGCTATATAAGATCTTCCGTTACACTGCACACATTCTTATAAGCGGACGGGCATGTGTTTTTATTACATTACGCTATGTAACCGAAATTTCTACGCAAACTTTCTTATTTAATTTCATACATTATCGATAGTCTGACGGAGATTTTGGCAAGCTTCATTTTTAGGGAGCCCCACTGGTCCCTATCATGGCGATATAAATTGAAATGCTGTTGAAATAAACGTCCAGCACTAATGATTGATCGATTTTTGTAAAATATGTTTCGACTGCAGAACGAAACTGTCCCTTCGTTTCCTGATTCAAATCCATTAAATCATAGTTATACTATAAATAATACGAAAGAGGGTATATAGCAACGCAAGCAGAACCATTGTCACTTAAAGGATATTCGCAAAAATTGCTTTTAAATTTCGTCTGATATTAATGGCGAAACCTGTATATTTTATATATGTGAACAGGATATTCTCAAAAATGCCTCTACATAGAGAATTTTCTTATAATTAAGATATAAATAATGGGTTCAATTGCCAACGTTTGCGAATTTGTGACGGTAATTTAAATTGATTTATTTTGTTTGGTTTAGGCGTTATGTTAATCGAACATTATTCAGGAAAGTTTTGTGCACGTTAAAATAATGCAATCGGTTTTTAAGTAGACGTTAAGCTTTTCTTGAACGATAATCAGCACTTGTTTATAGACGCCATATTTTATTGATACATATTCGAGTTTTGTTGTTTCATTAAACCAAACAATATTATACTGACATTGCTTGGAAAACTCATGCAATTTTAATAACTTAATTTATTATTAAGTGTTGTAAGTGAATCGTAGGATGAGCAATACTTGTTGGCAGTTCTCAGAATAAATATTAATGGCATGCCTTTATTCTTAAGCTTGGTGCGTATAACAACAAATACGAATTTATTTTTGATAATTCGCCACAGCAAATTAGTAGAATATTTGGTAGTGCAGTTATTGGAGATTCGAGATAGTTAAACGAAATTTCTGAAAGATTGCATGTTTTGAGATTTTTATCTGCGTAACATTGCAGTTAATCAAGATAGCAACATTTTTTATAATTGTATGAACTAAATAAATTTCAAACCGATTAAAAGTATATTAACGATAATGGGATCGCTAACCGCTTTTATAATTTAATATTAAATTTAAATATAAAATATATAAAATATAAAAAATATGAATATATATGTTTATTTTTAAACAGTTCAGAACATAATTATTAACCCTTAACTGAGATGACAAGTTTAATTTTGACCCAAAAAATAAAGCCGCAGTTCTCAGAAAAAGTCCGATTTCCTTTGGCAGTCTTGTTAATGCTCGCTGTTAGTGTAGGTGTTGATATCAGTTTGGATCAAATTTAACCTCTCCATACCATTAACTGTAGTTATAATGTCATTTTTCGTTTTTAAAATAGTAAAGGCAAATATATGTAATAGAAGTATACCTTCGACACAAAGAGAGTTAGAGGAGGTAGCTGAAATTATTTTTGTTAACGATAAAAATTTTCATGATGCAGCAATAATTATCAGGGACCGTAATATCATCTTTGATTTCACTGACCAAAGTGAGCCTGTTAATGAGCGCTAAAACTTGCTCATGGGCATCTTGGATGCGAACGACGAAGATGATCGGAGTGGTTACACAAATGGTTGAGAAGGGGTTACTGTTATGGAAAGAATAAGAAAAAATGGCGAAACTTCCCCCTAGTTCAAGTCGTACACATATAAACAATAGAGTCTTTCATCTCTTAGGTCTGTCTAGACCAGTAGCAATCAGCAATCCTGCAACATCCACTGAACCTTCAAGCTGTTACTTAATGAATCTATAAATGACATGATTGAAACAACATCCGGGAAAATATTAGATTTACAAAGAAATTATTGTGACCAAGTTTTGTCGTGTCAATTTATAAATCACTCTAGTAAAACTGATAACGATGGGATTTTTAGGACTACTTCATTTGGCATGAATGTACAAGTCGAGCGATGAAGATTTAACTTCGCTTTTTGCTACTGATGCGACAGGCCGTGGAATTTTTCGTTCGATATTGACGGCAAAGGGACAATCACCTTCTTGCGGATGGAGCTGGCACCAATTTCTGAAGTTTTACAGTGCTTTGCAAACTACTGTCATGAACTGTATTTTTACGAAGAATATGTAAGCATAGACGAAATTAAGTTAATGTTAAAAAGAATGTGTTTATGTGATGGCCGTACATATTATTTAGTAAATGCATTCGTCTATACAAGGAAACAACAGAATGTAGCTAATCCTAATAAACCAACACTCAATTGTATCAATCGCATATTGTAATCATAATGTAACTGGGAATAGGTAATTCATTTTCCTCGCAAAAACTAGTACAGGAGTAAAACGTCGAAAGCTCACATTTATGTTGGAACCGTTAGGTGGAATAAAAGAAATACCAAATCAGTTTCTCCCCAATAAGCATCGTAAAGTTTATTTGTCCTCATTCGGGTTCACTATAAAAACGTGCCCTTGGTATCGTATTGAAAAAAAAATCAATCTGTTTGTCTAACTTCTGTATGATAATGGTAAGGTAGTAGAAGGAGGATTAAAGCTGCCAGATATCATATTATCATTTATTTCTTATTAATTAAACTTTTTTTATTGGTAAATCTGCAATTACCATATTGTACTCTAGTTAACATGAAATTCGAAGAATGCTATTAACTCATCATTACCGTCCGGATTTTAAATGATTAAAAAATATAAAATAGGCCCCATAAATAAGTTAAATGGGCAACTGAAATGATGAATTAGGCGCTAAACTCTTACTCTAAGCAAAACAATATAAACTAAAATAAATTTCTTTTGGACTGGGATGGCTAAGTGGTAAGAAAGTCAGGCTTTGGATGTAATAGTCCAAATGCGTCTCAGTTCGAATCACTCCAGGGGCCAGAAGATTGTTCTGATTTCCTGTGTGATCGCTACCGGGCCCCGGTCTCTATTTGCCATTGGAGATCAAATTAGTGGCACTCCTCGTGTTAAGGTCGCACCAGAGTAACAAGATAATACACAAACATCTACACACTAGGCAAATTAAGCACGGTTACTCAGTAACATAATAACTCAAAGAGTCGGGCCCTGTTGTGCATAGCACAAACTAGCCTAGTCTTGCTTCACACCGCCTCAACACTGGGCAAGCGGTACAAATCATGATGATGATGATGATGACGATGATAAATTGCTTTTACGAAAAACAAAATAAGGTCCATTATTTCTATGAAACTCAATTCAAATGATGAAATGTTAATAAAACCCAGTAAAATACATATTCTAGGCATTTTAGGCGACAACAAGTAGTCCTTAAACTGGCCCATCTTTTATGAAATGCACACATTTTAAATTTCAGTTGTATGCTGTAATGAAGTTTCCGGGGAGCTACCGTTTTAGCATTTGGCATCAAACGTTGAGTCGCTTTAATTCCCGAAAGAGACGTCTGCAGCAGTGTTAGTGTAGTTCCAAATTGTTTTCCTCCACGCATTCGCTATCGAATCTGATCCCACTACGAGGGAGTCGCTGAAATAAACGGAACCCGATATAAATCCAGAATACCAGAACAAATTCATTAACTTGGAGTCCAGCTCCGCCAGAGACGGAAACCGCCGAGGCTTGGAGTACGGCCCCATCCAAAAAGGGACCGGGACTTCGACTAGGAGGTCGGCCCGAGGCTTGAGCTGTCGGTGTACCGGAGAGGGAAGCAAGCCGAAGTTGAGCCGTCGTGGTGTTCTCGGCCAGTGGGGGTCTCCAGCCCGTTGGAGAATTCAGTAAAATCAGGGTACCTGTACGGTGTAGCAATTATTAATTGTGTGGAACACTTCGTTCTTGGGGTTAACCTGGTTGATATCAAGCAGGTTATTGTAGTATCGGTTTGGTTAAATCTGCAGTTAATTTACAGGTGGCAATCATTTTTGTTTGTTAAAAAATTCACCGATTTCAGTCGGCATTGACATCTGCCTCACATATCCGGGCCAAGTAGCGAGGGCGTATCCACCCGGAATATGCAGACAATATTACCTTGTCCGAATATTATTACCTTTATTATCAAAATGAAATACATTTTATTTGCGGTAACATTTCAATATAATAGAACCTGTTATAACCAATACCGTCTCATAGCTTAGTTATTACTAGCCTCTGACTCTGAGCTACACCTGCACACGAAAAAGTTCATTTTTCCTAAAATCTGGAGCTAAATCTTCGTTTCTAGTTTTCCCCAAATTTGGCTCTATATTTTAGTAAAATGCATAATTTAGGTGTGAACTTCTCGACTAAAAATTCGAAACTCTTGTACGAGAGTAGAGACGAGACGAGAAATTGAATGTATGAGAGACTTTATTTTCTGTCTCGGAATTTCTAGACCAGACGAGAAGAGACGAGAGTCGTATCATTTCTAGTCTCATTTCTTCTCGCGGCAGTACTAAAGACATCAGCCTCTTATAAGTTTAATTTGGCAATAACCAATAGCCTTAAAACGGATGTAGATGATCTAAATTGCATTCACCTCAAACTTTGCAAACAAAATTTACATCGTTTTCGTATGCCTGTTTTGAATAAATCGTCGTATAGAGAACGTTATTTGGATATACACAGTACATTTATTCAAATCAGTTTAAATTAAATATCCGAGCTGTGTTGACGACTAGAAGATTCAATTTTACTTTTTATGTGAGCATAAAATTCCATCTCGTGCGATTTTAGATTCCCGTCACTTTTATAACAACGGAAATTGGCGGCTATGTAGACTTCAAACTGAAATTACACTTTTATCGTATTTTCCAAATATACAGATGAAGAGATACTACAACGTCATTTCCATTAAAACATTATTATTCACTTATAAAGTGCCGTTTAAGTGTTGTAATTATTAATTATGAGAGAATGAGTTTTAATTTCTCTACGTGTTTTAGAAAAATGTGTAATTTTCGGGACAATTAGGTTTTTGGAATTAAATTTAGTAATTGCTACGCATTACGTACAAAGCTATAGTAAAAGTAATTTAAAAATTAAAAACTATGAAATTAGTAGTAAAACAATGTTTCCGTTGGAGTTTATCGACAAAAAAATATTATTTTAACATATAAAACAGGCAATCTGTAGCATGCGATTTCTTACGCCTACTTGGTTTGTATTTAGTTTTCAATATACAAGTAGTATTTTGGATTGCATACTTTATGCTTTTGGTGTCATCCATTCGTATATTTCCGGTTCCGATTTTGATATTGGTTTGGCATTCATTAATTTTTGAGTTCACGTGTTCTTGAATTATTTTAGAAGCCGTTTTAAAGCTTGGGAAGTGTTCCCGATTTGATTTTCAAGACACAATTGTGGAATCTTAGATACCGATAGTAGTGATGTGTATTCCAGGGAGTTATCCCAATCTTTGTGCAAATCTTTTTGAGGAAGTTCTTACCGCCAGTTTTACATCTTTTGGTAAGCATGGAAAATCCATATCCTATTGGTTCATTTCTAAGTCATTTGAATTTATTTAGGCGAGTATGATACAGCCGAAATTGCTTATCGTCAATTAAAAATAAAGGAGACCCTGGAGATATTTCAACACGATTGGAGTTATCTTCCGTTGCAGAGAATACAACCTGTGTAGGCCAACTCGAGTTATTATGATTAAAGGTGTGTTCGTTCTAATTACATTTAATTCTTGAATACATTTTGATGGTACGAGGGAGCTTCGGAAAACTGTAGTCTCAACCAGAAAGGGGTCGTCGTCAACATACTTATTTACCTATACATTGATGATTGAATAATTAAGCTTTTAATTAGGGGGATTTTAATTCCAATTAAATTTAGATTTTGTTTTAGTATATGTTGTATTATAACGAGATTTTGTTTGTAATTGTCAAATGGTCGGGAGTATAGACAATTTATATGGACTATATATATAGATATATATATATATATATATATATATTTC
>JABXWE010003858.1:0-19685 GCA_014611495.1 Limonius californicus
AAGGTTAGGTTAGGTTAGGTTAGGTTAGGTTGGGTTGGGTTAGGTTAGGTTAGGTTAGGTTAGGTTAGGTTGGGTTAGGTTAGGTCAAGTCAGGTCCAATTAGGTTGCAATATATTAGAGATACAAATGTAAGTAATGGTGAGAAAAACAAACACAGGGAAGTAGAAGTACTGAATTTAAATGGACAACAAAGGTAGAAATAGAGGAAAAGGAGAATAGTTTTAGTTAGGTTATGTTAGATTATGCTATAGTAAGAAGAATTATAAAAGGATAGTTAAAGTGGTCGCTTGAAACTGACGGCGAAGGAAGAAACAAGGAAAGAGAGGTGAAGAAAAAGATTAAAGTTACATGGAAGTACAAGTAAGGAAGGAAAATAATGGTAGAAACATTTATCTATTTCAATTTACAATTTGTCTTATTGTTCTTTCTATTTGGAAATCTCACGTAGTTTAAACTACTAGACAATCAAAGCAGAAATTTAACCCCAAATCATTTTCTGCACATCAAAGAATTATTTGAATACTAGGTTATGTAAAATGTCCTGGGGTCAAATTTCATTTTGGAATACTTTAACATCAACTTACCTCAATATAAGTGTTACTGTATGCCGACAACATAGTTCCTGTAGGGACAGGTGCAACAACAGAAACAGAAGAATGAGCTTGACTAATAACGGTTGGTGGAGGAGCTGGTGATATTGGCGCAACCATATGGTGACTTGAATGAGAATGGTTACTGGAGTGATTTGTAATGCAATGACTAGCATGACTGTTGTTATTCTGACTATGAACAGAGTTCTGAGAAGAGTGATGAGAATGGTGTCCTGCAGATACTGCTGCTGCTGCTGCTTGTTGGTTCAGTAGATTTGCGTGACTGGGCGGTAGAATGACTGATAATACCGCAATACCATTCATGGATTCTGAAGTAGCAGGCGAAAGAATTCTTCTCTCGGGATTCCTTACAGGAGAAGGAGGACAACTCAACACGCGAATGCGTTGGGTTGACCCATAAATATCAAAAAATGCCCATAACCTTAAAGTCTGATCCACATGAATTACAACCGAGGGAATTCCTCCATTTTTACTAATTTGTACTTCGCCATTGGGAGCTATGCAGAAGCTAATTTCGTCTCCACGGTTTAGGTGTCGCGCAAAATCCTTGCTGATAACCCAATATTCCGGCCTGTCAAGGAGAAAGTTGGAATCATCAGGAAGGTCGGCCGTTTGGAGATTGGCTGGGTCACAAGATGTCAAGCCCAGACCCAAATATCCTTGAAATATGGGTTCCGTTGATAATACTTGGATAACTATTCGTTCACCTAACTGTATTGGTCTTGGAGTGAAAACATAACCTTGGCAAAATTCGGTATCCGTTCTCGAAGCAATCGTTCGATTGCTATTAAATCTAACATTGCGGCCCCTAGTGCGGTGTAGTGAAACAGGTGCGAAATTCAATGATGAAGGCTGATACCTTAAAGGCGGCAAACTTAATTCTTCGTTGTCTCTTTGATGGAAATTCAAAGCCTGCATGGGGTAAACAATCCTGTCTACTTCTTCGGGCGTGTTATCACAACTATTGAGAGCAAGATTGCGACGGTTGTTGTTCAATTGATGACGTATATCAACAAATTCAATTGCAGTCGAGTTACCATACACATCTATCAAAGCCCACAAAGGGCCCCTCGTTTCTACACCTCCAAAAAATACCCCTTTTTCTTCACCGTTAATTCCAAAATGTACATCTCCGGCAGATGTAACGTAGTAGAAGAGGATTGTGTTTTGGCTACAAAATCTTTCAGCAAGAGCTTTTGCCCAGTATCCGGGTTTGTTGGTAAGATCAGGGCAAGCATATTTTGGAAGACCATTTCGAAGTGTACTAGGATCATTGTAAGTAAAACCAAAGCGAATGACACCGCTCCAGTTGTTTGAGATTTCCAAGAATTTGATGCAAACCTGGAACAAAAGAAACCTTATGTGAGTTGGGAAGATTAGAGAGTTATGTTTAAATAATTCGACAATATATTCATGCTTTATGGGGTAACAAATAATTTCATTTGGTCGGTATTCCTTTGACTAAGCGATTGACAATTATACTGTTGTAAAAATCGAGAATTAGCGATCTAAATATTAAATTATGAAAT
Source organism: Limonius californicus (assembly GCA_014611495.1). NCBI lineage: Eukaryota > Metazoa > Arthropoda > Insecta > Coleoptera > Elateridae > Limonius > Limonius californicus. Next base: position 2,141 of record JABXWE010003858.1, read on the forward strand.
AACTGAAATTGCTATTCCTTAGTGAAGTTTTTCTAATCACGTCGTACAAGGTGAACAAGAATAATTGTCATGAAGAAAAGTAATAGAAAACAGGTTTTCTTTACATTTTGGTCGCTATACACTTTCATATAATATTTAATCTAAGAAACAATAAATATGCAATATTAGACAACTATATGTTTTTCATTGCGTTTCGTCATGGCAATCTTTACTGAACACCCGGAAGATTCGAAACTTAGTCGTATGCTAAAAAATAGGTAATGATGTTTTTCTTGAGAGGTCAGTTGTTACCGTAATAGTTATTTACAAAACCTATTTTTACTATTATTTGTTTTACTTTTACTTTTCATATTCCGTGATTTAAAAAAAATGTGATACAGATTATTTTAAAAACATTATCAACATGTTTTCTTAAAGAACATGGCTACGTAGTGAAATTTGTGAGCGTATCGTGGTGCGTTTTACAGATTAAACATTTTCTGTATGTTAAAATAGAATCAATCTTCAAGTTGCATATGATTTGTTGTCACGGTAAGAATGGGTTGGAACCTACTGATTTAAAAAAGCAAAACAATCAACATTCGCACGATTAGTTCGCAGTTACGTATCTTTACAAAAAGCACAGCTTACATTCGACGCAGCCCTATATATACAGGGTGTCCCTAAATTGCCTTAAAAGCTTCAGGTAAACTTTTTTCTTTGACAATACTTAACACAAAACTGCAAACTCCGCAGCTTAGTTTTCTTGTACGATGGTGTTAAAGTTCATACCTTTAGTGCAGAATTTTAGCCAAATGGTTATAAGAAATTAACTAAAATATGTATTTGCTTAATGAGGAAATTTAAATTAATTCAAAACCGCTAATTAACATTGAATTAGCAATTTAGTTCTTCGTTTGGAAGTACTGTTAAAAATCATACTTTTGGTAAAAGTAGAATTCGACAACAATGCAGGTGCATGGGTACTGTGATAAAAATTTCGAAAATATGTTTGCGTTTTAACGCGTGTGTCAAGTAAATCAATTTTGAATTGACACTACGAATTTTGCATTAAATTCGCCTTTAATTGTGTTATTGAGTTCACTTGTGTCTTAACCATCATTACGGCGTATGCTAGAAACGAGTACGTGGATATGATTTGGATTCTTGCGGAATGACGGGGAAACTGCAATGAAGCTGCTAGGGTTTACGCTCAGCGTTGTCCTAATAGAAGACATCCAAGCCACGTAGTAATTCGAGCTGCAAATCACAGATTTCGAGAAACTGGAAATATCCTTTCTGTGCAAAATTGGGATAGAGGTAGACCAAGAACTGTTACAGACAATAACTTAGAAGAGGAAGTTCTTGATCTGGTAACTGAAGAGCCAAGTATTAGTGTGCGTGCTGTTTCTAGAGTTGTTGGTGCATTAAAAACCACAGTTCACAAGATCACAAAGGATGATGGCCTTTATCCCTACCATAAAGTCAGGGTGCAACATTTATTGGAGGAAGATCATGAAAAACGCATTACTTTCTGCAACCGGTGTTACAACTACATAGAGAAGAAATCCAAGATTTATAAATAATATTTTATGGACAGATGAAGCCACTTTTACAAGAAATGGCATTTTTAACTTCCACAATCATTATATTTGGGCCCATGAAAATCCCCACGCCATGCATGAAGGGAATTATCAAGTTAGGTTTTCAGTCAATGTATGGGCAGGAATCGTAGATAACAAATTGGTAGGTCCTTTTTTTGTACCACCTCAGCGATTGAATGCTAACAATTACTTGAATTTTGTAAACGACGAACTCGCAGCATTGTAAGAAGATATCCCTTTATTGGTTCGTCGCGATATGTGGATGCAGTTAGATGGGGCGCCATCCCATTATGCGGCTAGACCGAGAAACTGGCTTAGGGAATTTTATCCAAGAAAATTGATCGGCCGCGGAAGTACAGTGGTCTGCCCTCCAAGAAGCCCAGATTTAACACCACTGGAGTTTTTCTTGTGGGGCCATTTGAAGAACATGGTGTGTGTGACGCCAACTGAAAGTGAATAAGAGCTAGTACTTCGTATTCGTGAAGCAGCAGCAACCGTTAATGAAGCAATGCTCCAGCTTGTCCAACAGTCCATCGTTACAAGGGCAGTCAAATGCGGTGAAGTAGTGGCAGAAATTTTGAACATGTTCTGTGAAATAAGTTATTTTTTACAAAGTACTGCATCCTAATTTTTAGTTTAAACATTTCAACTGTTGGCCTACTGATTTTAGTTTTTTCTAAGTAGCTCAACAGTGTAGCCAAGTTTCAGATTCTTTAACTGGCTCGTATGAGGAAACTAAGCGCGATAAGAAGTTCCTGTTTGCAATTTTGAGGTCTATATCGTTTGTAGAAAAAGTTTACCTGAAGTCTTTAAAGCAATTTAGGGACACCCTGCATATTAATAAAATTATTCTAGTGAAATAGTTAGCATAATGTCTACATTATAAACATTAAACAAACTAAAAAGAACTGGCCGCAACTGTCCCATTGTTATGGTACGTTACAATACTACGTTTAATTAACTTGCCAGAAAATGTGTCTTGAAATATATAAACACACGGTTAGTTAGTTCGGTAAACAATTATTTACAACAAATATTTGAAGCCATTGGAATTCGATGACACAATGTCGTAGTAAAGTCAATAACTTTAACACTGATTTTTAAGAACTATAAAAATGTGTGCAAATATCATTTTCCGCACCGTATTCAGAAAGACTATGTTATAACTACTAACATGTGTTTTTATCCCTTAAAAATGCTTAGTAATTGGTATCATTTATTTTTTATATCTTTTGGGTACAATTTTGAAAAAAAAATAGTTTACACTAAAGTGTGGGCGTAGCCCATGTGTTGTGCTAGTTCTTACGCAATCTTCAATATTGATTTTGCATGTCAGTTATCACTTAGCACGTATAAGTTAAGCATTTAAAACATTTCAATTAACGTAAGTACGGTAATAAACGTGTCTACAGGTATTCACAAATTTTAAATTTGTGTTTGATGTCTTTACCTATTTTTTTTACTTTCAAGTTATATGTATAGTAGCCGCTTAGTTGGATATTTTATATATAACAGACATATCGATTGACAAAATCGATATTTTTATATTTTGTCTATCAATTGATATTTCTTGATGTCGCTCTAGTCCTATGCGCTAGTGATTAGTCACATCATGAGCTTGACATTAAATACAATTTGAGTTTAGCTTAGGATATTGATTGAAAATTTAGTAACATATAAACGCTTGAGCGTCAAGCAAATAATACTTATTTTTAGAGACACTTCATACAATAACATTTAAAGGTAAAGCAGTGGCACGACATTCCTTGCGCAGCGAGAACATCGTTTCCAAAAAGAACTTACCTTCTCGTTTACTTTAACAGGACGAGAACTAAACGCAATCCCTTTGCAGAAACTCTCGACGCGACGGGCAACTGTTCCATCGCGGGAAATTCTTATGTTATCTCCATGAACGTTATGGAAAAGCAAGGGTGGCAGGTTATTGGTTCCACCTCCATGTGAACTGGACCTCGAAACTGGAAAAGAAGGTGAACTTAAGTTTCATTTTAAATTTTCTTTACCAAATATCTTTGATCAGTTGGGGTGGTTGTCAAAACCCAGGGGTTATACCAACTACACTAACCGATGCGGCGCCATGTGTAAAACGAATCAAGCAATAAAACCAAAATTCGAATTTTAATTGTGCGCCGGGACAACAGTAAGATCTCCAGGTGTCCCGGTATCTGCAATATGTCGAGGGGTGGCACACAGCTGTCCCCTAAACGTGGGGTTTTTGCCCTCAGGTATCCGGTCTCCCTCTCGAATTCTGTGGATGTTTTATATTCGCAAAATGCCTGCCAAAAAGATTTTAGGACGTACTTTTGAAAATATCAAGGCTATCTGTAATATTTTGGGAAAACCTTCCAAAATATAAATATGCGGAACAGGTTCTGTTTGCACTGTAAAATAGATTTGGTTTAAGAATTCCCATGGTTCTATGAATTGAAATTGTAAAATAGAAAAACTGTGGGAGACTCGTTAGACGTGGTCGTTGCCAATATCAAATGCGTGTGGTTTTTTACAATTTTCCATAAACAATCGTATTGTTTGCTTGTTAACAAGCCGGTGACCAATAAGATTTAACCTTACGTGTTTGTTACGCAGTAACTATTGAATAAGTGTTAATCGCTACTGGTTAGCCATAAAATATGGCTCCACTAAAACGGGTTTAGTTCATTAGTTGAACTTATAAGGCAATGGGAATGTTGAGAACTTTATTATTATGCGAAAATCAAGAGGCATTTTATGGCATTTTATCACATTATCTTCCTTCTCGAATTAACAGTTTTCCACCTTTATTTTTATTAACCTGTAGATAATTAATTGATTTTATAAGAAACGAAGAATCTGGTCTGGTTTTATATCCAAATTAAATCGAGAAGACATATTTTAATTGAAATTAATGTCGTATTTTATTACTTTCCCATAGTATCGGCATGAAAAAGAAGAGATTTTGTAGAAGAGATATAGCTAGTTTGAAATTTTTACATAAACATCCGTAGTGGAGCTCCAGAAATCCAAAATATGGTTTAAAAATACCTTTCGATGTGCATTTTTCTAGATATCCATACATTCGATACAGTTGATCTGATTTGTTAACATTTTAATAATGGAGTCACACAGAATGTGACATCATTTTTCTTCACTAAACATTGTAGCATTAAGTTATACTTATTCAAAAAAGAGAGTATTTTACGTAGTATCTACAAACATTTACTTTTCGATTTCAATCTGTTATTATTTTTCAACTATACAGCAAAATGGCTTTTTCCAATACCTCATCAGATTATAATGTGGCATCATTTTTCTTTACTTAACTTTGTAGTGTTAATAGCAAATATTTTCAAAAATAAATATTTTTGAGTTGCAACTGAATACATTTAGGAACGCCTCAATTTAAATGTGTTACTGTTATTCAACATCCGGTATTTAAAGCTAAATAGTAAAATCATCCTTTCTCATATATCATCTTACAGAATGTGGTATCATGCCTATTGAGGTTAATGTTTTTCCGTTCGGTAGCAAAAATGGAATTCCGAACTATCAAAGACTCTTTCAACATTTTGCCAAACAAGTTTAGATATTCCTCGCGTGTTGTTCTAGATTACAAAGGTTGCCCAATACGTGGCTAAGAAAATGGTTTATTATATCCTTGATTCATTCATTGTCTGCTTCCGCGATTTCGTTTGTACAAAACTACATTATATAACGCATTCCATTAAACATCCAATTGTTTTTAGTGCGACATGAACATTGAGCACGGATTTCCACGGAGCGCACAGTAATTCCTTCCAGCATTTTTTTAATTATAACTGCTTTCTTCCGTTTCCGTTAAAAGTTCAGCTATTTCCCCTCATCGTTAGATACGCATATTTTGCGTGACAATGAGATTATTATGAGCACCACGGAGGAGGATGTAATCTATGGAACCACATATGCACTATACGTATCTTATTCAACGGATCTAAGACCCCTGTGCTCATTGTACACGTGCTTATTTACATCGTTTCCGGTATGGTTACCGGATATTCGAGGGATAGTATGTGCACTAAAAACTTTCCCCTTGGTTTCTGTTTGGGTAAGGGAGAGACCTCTTGATGTGATGGATGTCTCATACGTCTGATATTTGTCTTTATCTGTGAATGAGTGAAAAATAATTGATTTTGTTCCCTGAATAGAAGATTCGCTTTATACGTCTGGTGTTACTCAACCAATCGGAATAAATTTAAATAGACACGGAAAATGGGGTATTTTGAATGAAAAAAAATAAGATATTCATAAGGGGCTCTAGGATTGCTCATAAAAAAGTATACAGAAATAATAATATTAAATAAGGAGCCTTGGAATAGATTAAATTTGTTCCTGTAAGTGAACATTACGAAATTAATAAAAGTGATTTAATGATTAAAGTAAAACATAAAATTAGTACAATAAATAAAGAAAAAGCTGCAGTCTCTACAAACATCTTTTACTAATAAAATCCATTTTTGACAAGTAAATGATAATTAAAACTGAAAGTACTGAATACACTATTGTTTCACGGCACATCATTATTGTTTATAAGAATTGTATTATATTTTCTTAAAAAATAAATTAGGAAAATTACAATATTTACATAACAAGACAATGACATTACTTGAAAAGCAAGAAATTGAATATACATTATACAAAACATTTTAAAATAAAATGTTAACAGTTTTGTGTAACTACATATTATTATCAACTATTAAATCTAATTTGATAAACGGTATTTATGAAAATTAAATTCAACTACGTATGGCAACGTTGTCCGAACATCGGCGAAATATTTCCGGTTTACACAGAAAGGCTGTCACAAAAAATAATAAACCTTACTATATTCTCAAAGCAAACAAATCCTATATAAGGTTAGAGAAGACAGGATCCTAGGATGGTTTTGAAGATGAAATTTGAATATGAAAAGTGACTATAAAATTTACAAAAACTGTTGCATACATTGACATAGAAAGCGAAAAGTGGAGAAAAACACATTTCAGTACTACAGCAATTATAAACCCTCGATTTCTAGCAAAATTTGCTATTAAGTATTAAATTGGATACTTATAAACATTGTATAAATTTAACAATCTCACTATTTTGTGCCATAAATAACTATTTATTACAAAGTTTCACTGAGAGATATAAAATTTCTGTATTAATAATGTATCTGTATGGTTTTGAGCAATTAAATCTGAAAACAATAAACTACGCTAATTGATAATTATCGTAATAAATCCATCATTAGCAATTAAAAGTGGCCTAAAACAGTAACCCATTTTGTGTGCAAAAAACGCGATAATTAGCCTTCACCACCCACATTTTGGACATTCTACACTATTTTCTTTCTACTTTCTCATAACATTCGTGCGCAGCTTTCTTTGATTTTGTTTTTGTCGGCTAACATTGTAAGGTATAATAGGCTACCACGACCTTTCGACCTCGTGCCCTCGGGACGGTTCGTGTTCTCAATTGAATAGGTGCGTCCATAAAATATGTGACGAATTCCTCTCCACATATTCATGCAAGAACACAATCATTTTACTATAAAATACCATACTATTCTAACAGCTTGTTGGAAAGTACATGTTCTTTAAGAGAATGAACCCTATTTAAACTTAACTCGCTCTAAATTAAAAACCCATTTACTAAACTTAATTTAATTCTTCTTCATCAAAAATAGAGGAAGTTAAACTGACGCATCCATTTTCCACTTAACACATGTCGGGCTTTCTCCATCTAAAACCGCATCCATAATCCCACATACGCGGGTCCCCTATTAATTATAAAAGGAAATAAGATAGCGAATGAATTGGTCCCAAATACGTATTTTATACGTGGGGGAGGTTTAAGCCGCTGATGGTCTGCGGTTATGCCATGTAAGTAGAGGGATGTTTATGCATTTGTGTTAACGCCATCTGTAATGCTATTATAGGGGGTGGTTGAGTCAAGTGTTCAAATTTCCACAGTTCCCTATTCAGCTAAAAATTCCCTAAGGCCGTCGCGAAAATTGCACCCTATAAAAGAATTATGATGCATCACCCACAGCTGGGACAATGACGACATGTCTAGGATGGATTTGGACAGAAAACAAAGCCGTAAATGAGGTCTGGAAGATTGGTGTTATGGAAATAATTTTCCTACTATAGATGTGCATTAGAAATTTATACAAATTGCACTATTTCTTAATCTATTAAGCTTTTGTATGACTTCTACTTGTTTAAAATTCCTTAATTTAGATCCGGATTGGTCTAGGTCATTAAGCCAAACAGATATTTTTATAATTATTTATACCATTTCAACAACATAATTATATTAATGGTTGTGTTAGAAGATACCATAATAATACCTCGAAGAGAAATTATGACACCCCTATTAAAAAACCCAAGTTTGATAACTAAAACAGACACGTCCGTTAATTGTAAAAGTATTAAGGGGCTACTAAAGCGGCTCAAAATAGTCTAAAATAAGAATTTTCTATTGGTACTGTAGCTGTGTTAATATACAATCTTGCTATATGCGATTTATTTAACTAGTAGACAGCACATTCGATTTTAATTTAAGTTAAAACAGTATCAAAAAAAAATTATAAGAACAAATGATAAAAAAAATTCCACAGTATAGTGCAAAAATACAGAAAATCAACGTACGTCTATGATATACATATATAAACTATATCTAGTCACTTTTTCCACCTTAGGACAACCCCAATGTCAAGATTTATCGAGTATTCATAAAACCAGAACAATGCTAAGACTCTGTAACCAATTTATTTTGTCGTACACTATACGCATTGGCTGCAGTTTGCAATGCAGCGTTCAGGCAGACGGCCCTGAGCTTCGTGAAAGACAGGGAACGATTTTAATTGATTTTGGATTACCAGAGGCCATTTAGGATCATTTTTAAGGAAGGTATGGCAATTAAAGATCCTAACATGAACTTTCAATGTGAATGCTTAAGAACCAAAATTTCTTGTTACTTCTTCTAATACAAAATATTTCTGAGAAGCAGAGTTATGTGATTCGCTTCGAGTATGTTCTGTATGTTTATTAGTTTCTCCATAAGTATAATTTTTGTTCTATTTAAATATCATTGGAAGTTAGATTTTTTACAATCATTGAAGTCTCACATGTTGGCTGCAGTTTTATTTAAAATTTGAGTAATCATTTTGTCAATAGAGAAATGTTATTTTTAACGTCACTTTGATCGTGTTGATATAATTGATATAATAAGTGGCATTCAAGGCAGTAAACGCAAGATTTTCATGGAATCTGTACAGTGTCCACTTAAGGTGATGAGATTAAAATAAAATGGGTTGAAGGGTAAAGTATACTAAACCTTGAGGAACCCCCTTATCACATCATTTAGAATGGTTAAATACCTATTTTGGCAACAGTACTTGAAATACGTATTTAGGTGTCCAAAATATTATGCTGGTAGGGTTCTGATTTGAAACACAGGTAAATAGTGCACTGTTTAGCCGGCCCATATTATCGCAAGGGTACATCAAAAATAAATTTGTATCTAATTAATATTTTCATCTTTTTGCACCTTGTTATGACATAGTTTTGGCATCCTTCCAGAATCTGGATGCATACACATTCATTTAGAAGATATTTTAGTTCGGATATCAATTTTTATATAAAAGTTTCAAAACATTTTCCGTTCAGAAATAAAAATAATCTTAAAATGAACTCCCAATGATAGAAAACCATAAAACGTTCACGTTTCTCTATTCGTTAGTCATAAATAAAAAAGCAGTTACTTTTCCAGATTTATATCTAGACATCACAACAAGCACGCAGACATCCTGTTCCAGTGCTCTTTGTTGTTATTTTCCTCTCATTTACAAGTTCGCCATAGACCCGTTATGCATATCAGCGTAGTTATTTACCGATATTCGACATAAAATGCCTTTTCGGTCTGCACCGATTAGAGGCGTGGAACACATAAGACTGTAAGAAGAAAAAGCGTTTAATTTTAATGCAACCAGTTTAGACAAAACCTGATTCGATTATACAGAGAAGTTAACAATTCATTAAACCGAACAACATGAGCCCGTAATTTCCGCGTTGCTCCGACAGGTTGATAAATCTTAAGATCTCTTTGTGCAACCCGTGGTTCCCACGGCTTTACCGAGCCACGCTGGATATTATGAAACGATAGCTGCATCGCTGTAAATATTAACCTTTTTTATTCGGTTAATACATTAATCCCTTTCTAAATGCATCATGCTAATTTTGCAAATTATTTATTAGAGGTGGATTCCTTTGTCAATGAAGGGTAAATTTAGTTTTTGATAAATCAACTTTTGGTAGCATCTAACCTACCCCAGAATACAAATAGTCTTAATGATAGCTGACCTTCAATAGGAGAAGCAACAAAAGAAGAAGAACTTACCCCACAAATAGAAACTTTTAGTCTAGAGGAAGGTAGTACTAGGGCGGAAAATCCAAAAACACTGCCAAAGCCCGTATGCTTTCTACTTATATGACCGATAAACCATATACGAAAAACATTAGCGTTACTGCCCTTAATTATTTATCGAGAAGTAAAGATGATGAATATTTGTTGGGGTGCATTTTATTAGTATTTAGAGACTGCATTTGAGCAATTGTAAAATATAACACGGAATACAACTTACATGTTACGTGAGAGATAGGATTATATTTTGTTTTAACATTGTCAACTCCATTAGGAAAATATTTTAAAGTTCAATTTTATATATGCAGCCAAATTCATGGAGACCCCTTTCTCCGGGAACCAAGGTTACCACACGTTTTCTGTTACACTTCGTTTTATTTATGGTTATAACAACCTATAATTACTTTGTGCTGTCAAAGTTTATTGTGTACCTTCTCTACGGTGTTGTTCGGGTATTTTTCAACATTATAGTTATAAATAGTATCTATTTGTTTTCTTCATAAACTTATTGCAAGAAGGATACTACAGCTACAATTAGGAAGGCCAAAAAATTGATTTATTAATGATAATTTTTACAACGCTGGTGTCAAAAGTTTATAGGCAAATGAAACGAAAAAGTATTTTTAATTTGCCCAAAGAATATTTTTACTACTCGTCTTAAGTTGTTTCTAATGGGTATTAATGATGTTAGTTAAGGAAAAGTCATGTTTACTGTTTACTTTTACTCAACACGTTTACGCCACTTACGGCTCTTATAGAAGGTGTGACTGTAGTGTTATGAGAAGAATTTAAACAGCTGCCAAAATACTTTATGTAATTCTAAAACGGTCTAAATTTTCTAAGAACGCATTATCACCAAACTGCTTATTTCGCAGCTATTTACTACAGAAGGCACTATATTTAACGTGAATTTTTGAGTAATTGCAGTATTCAAGATGCCATACTCTTCTATTAAGAAATTAAAAACAAATTTTGTTGATCGTGTTAAGGAGAAATAGTTTGAGATGATTTGATTATAGTTGAAACTTTAGTTTATACATGCTGTTTTAGAGAATTTATTTCTAAATTCAGAATATCTTATATTAATACAATTTTAGCTATCCCAAAATCAGTTAATGTTGCCTGGATTTAGATGAAAGTATTTTATATTAGTGAAATGCTACAAAATCAACAAAAATTATTTGAATTAAAATCATAGCTCATGGCAACAAAAAAATGTACAGTGGGTTCGTTCATTTTCTGATTATTATAAAAATCGATAGTAGTAATCAGCGTTAAACCTGTAGTTATTACTTGTCTATACTGCCTACTTTTGAATAATAGATTTTTTGTGTTTCTACAATAACTAAAGAAAGTAGTTTTTCTCAAGGTTAACGGCCAATCAAAACATTGCTCATCAAAACACATTACATGATTTCATTGCTTTTACGCAAATAAGACAAACTGTCCACAGCCGCTGTTCTTTATGATTTTTGTACATACAAAGAGGTCAAAACCAAGGTAACATTGTTTCAGGTATTAACCAAGATATGCATTGTTGCTGGATTGAATAATCTTCTTTTTCGGGCCGTTACAATTTACGTTTGAAATTAATGAAATTATAGAAAACGTTAAGTTGCTGTGTGTTAAAACAATTGGAAATCCTACCAGAGATTAACAATAATTCGACAATTGCTATTTTATTTATAAACAGTCAATATAAAACATATCTATGCCCATTAGAACGTTGGTCCTTTTCTACATATTTCACTCTAAATCTTAAATTAAATCACGTAAAAATTACATTCATTATCACTCAAAATTTATTCCATTTTCTTAAAACATACCAATTCCATATTCGTGAATTAATGCAAAGAACGATAGAATTAGATTATGAAAAAAGATTGTTTTGATATTATTTACAACATCTGCTGTAAGATTTACATATAATTTTCTAGTTTGTTGAACAGTATGCATATATTTATAGAACTAAAAAGGGGTTGTTGTGATTGCGTAGGATTGCAGATAAGAGCTAAATATAGAGCCTGAGAAATACAAAAGGACTACAAATAATTAAAAACTATGGCTGTTAAACAAGTCACATATTTAAATATTTAAATTAAAACAAGTTCTAAGTGTCCAAACTCCTTCGATTTACAGCATCATTTCTGTTGGAGGCAATCCTTATACATATAACTTGGAAAGTGGTTCACTACTTTAATTAGCGAAGATTATATTTATCAACAATAATCGTGCATTAATAGTCCTGGTAAGTTGATTTCTTGAGATGCCTTCCATATTAATATCCGCGGGCTCATTAAGATTATAAACGTAGTATCAAAGGCAGTTCGACACGTTCCCACACTCATTCCGCTCAATTATATGTACAGCCATATTGCTGTCCGGCTAATTATAAATGCAAGATTGTAGACATGACAGTTTTTTTCCTCATCCGCTCCCGTAAACGCTTATTGGTAGATTTCGAAGCCGATTCTTAGATAAATCAAAAAAGTCGCTTCCATCCAGAATGCAAGCAACTTGTTGATCCAGCTCAAGTGTTTTGCCTACGATTTCAATAAGACCACGACAATTCTACGTCACAGTTTACGCTTCTAGTGAATGAAATAGACCTGGAAGGCCGAGAACTCACTTCCGGCGACGGTGCAAGACCGTGACGCTACCGGCGGTCGCGCGCTAACAATCTCCGGACTTTTACCTGGAGCATCGGAAGTTCATCCGGTGCCTCCCCATCCTGGAAGGAAACCTTGTTTATAAGCTCTTCGTATCCGTTTCCACATGACGACCAGCCGGTTTTATGGTGCTTTTTATGGCTGTTTCTCTAGAAAAACACGGCGTTAAGAATTTGAGTGCGTGAACTTGGGATTTTTCAGTACATCAGCTAGCCAGTCAGTCAGTCAGTGAATATGAAGATATTGCTATGTCTAAATATATATTCTTCTTTATGCCATTTTAAAAAGACATAAACTCGAATACGGCTCGTAGGACCCATTTTAGGACAACTGATAGTTAAATTCATTTGTTAGTTAGCTAAAAAGTAAGTCACACAGGTGAACTATATACTCAAGATTGTTCTACTATTGCTGGAGTCCATTTTCTGTTTTACGTCTACATTTTAAATATCTTAAGTAGACACTTACTGCTGCAATGTTTTTAATTCTTTCCATTCTAAACTATGAATACACGAACAGTATTGATTTTGTGCCATATTAACGCATACAAATTGTCTTCAACTTGGATCTGCAACCGAACCTCTATAATTCAATTTTTTTTTATTAGGTACTCGAACTAGAGGCTCTTTCTTGACAAAATGCCTATTTCAATGTTCCCATTTTTATATTTATAACTCGAATTTCCGTAAGTCGAAGTTTTTGATTAGCTTTTTTTAATTCCCTAGACTACGTTTGCTATTAGTAAATCTTTCTGTAACTCGAAGTTAAAAGAAAAAAGGAAGCATGCCAATTGAACTAAAACAGTATAGTATGGCATTCATTGTAGACATCGAACAGTATTTTTCGTTCTTGCATCGTGATAAAGAAGAAATGTTTGTAATTTTTGAGCTATTTTTGATAACTCAAATTTTTTATTTCCCCACAATTTTGACTTATTTCGATTGTATTTTGAATTCAAATAACTATATGGGGAGCTCAGTCTATTGTACTTGAAACATGCAAGTCAAACCATGGGATTTTTACAAGTTATTACTTATAAGCAACGCTTCAGTTTAGGTAGCGATACTTAAATATTGGTTACACGGTTTTCAAAACTTAAATATTTGAAAGTACATATTTTAAGTTGTGCTAAAGCAACTTAAAGGACATATGCGTGAGGTGTTGTAGCAACTGATAATAAAACGTATTGTATTGGTTTCTACAAAGTTGTTATTTTGGCAATTCCATTATTTCAGTGCAACTGTCAGAAAAAATGGGTTTTAGTTAATTAGTGCAGCAACAACGAGCTCTATAGATATTTTATATTTGTATGTATGGGGCAGTGTACTGTACTTTATCTTTATTTCACTGATTAGTGTTGTTTAGCCTCATTTGTTACCTATCACAACTAATAAGTGTTGTAGCTTTCTACTACAGATATGATAAAAACATTTATAAAATTCTGATTCTAATAAATAGCAAATCTTAGTCAATCTTGTGGAAAACGCGGGCGTGCTCGATTTCTCTTTTATTCGCTTGCATCTGCAAACTTGTCGAACACTTTAGCAGTCTTCTTTTATAAAAAATAGTTTGCTGTGAAAATAGCAGATAATATTTTTTAGCCATCTTTTGAAAAGAAATTTCATAACATAAGTGATTGTGGTCTAACGAGACGTTCGTATGTGGATACAAATATAACATTGTAAATATACAGATATTACTATTGGAAGTAAGAAGAGTTGGAATTTTGTTTTTGAAGTTATGGGTCCAATATTCTGCAAGTGAAGTTGATGAGGTGTACAAAGTTAAATGATGATACCAAACACTCATTTCTAGTTGGCTGTGTTTGTTTCCGGCCACACATCCTCCGGTTCTTCGGGCCGCTGGTGTTGCTTACCCGCACATTGCGATGCCTCACGCATCGCGGCGTCTCCAATCACCGCGCTGCGCCTCGTCATTATCACGATTGGTTGCTCATCCCTGACTCCAGTTGGTAAACACTCATCTAAATCCAACAAAAGCCTGCAATTATCTTTCCAAATTGTTTCCCCGGAATCGCAGAATCTTTTTGGAGCGAGAACCGCAACCTTCGGGCGTAAAAACTGAATGAATCAGTGGGTTTGGACAATTTGGACGCTTTGAATAACTCCCATGCAGAAAACAGTCAGAAAAAATGTGCAACACAAGAAATGTTCTCACGATCGACGTCTCACGTTGGCTGCAGCAAGGTTTTTTCCTTATTCGCCAACTATAGTAAATTACACAATTCTTTATGGAGGTTTTGTTTAATTAACATTTACCAGGAGAGGGTTTTACCATTAATTTCACAGTGAATATTTCCGATATAAAAATTCCTCGCTGGTAATTATCATTCACCTCACAGAAAGAGTAGGCATTAAACGGGCATTTAAGACAAACAAATGCTTCCGTGCTAATTGTTGGGAAATTTCATTAAGAAACAAACTGTAAATGGAAATTACACAATAAGAACAACGGTCGTCCGCTGTCGGGTCGTGATTTGTGAGCTTAAAAATGGTAGACGTTAATTGAGGAATTTAGATGCGTTGTAGATGGAATACTGAGGAGGGAACAATGTCTTGATTGAGAGATATTTTTTTAAATTTATGTTCGTAGTATTTTTGATAGTAAAAGGGAAATTAAGCCAAGCTTCTAAAATAGAGAAAACATGAGAAAAAAGGTTCCAAAAAAATTGTAGCAACAAAGGTTAGTATTGTTTTAAATAACCCAAAATGGACCCTGGAAATGGTTTAATATGCATGGAAATTTTCTATAGCGACGCTTCTTCATTTTTTTTTGTAAATGTCAGTTCTGCCCCAAGCCAAAGGTTTACTGGGAACACTAATTAAAAAAAGTAATTTAAAAAAGCATTGTCTCTAGGAGTGAAACATATTTTGGTCCATTATAAAGTTTCTAATTTTTTTTCGTTGGTCCCCATGTTTTTAATAAAAAAAGCGTAATCGGTTTTCTGGATACTAAACAATGTTACTAGGGGTACGCTATGGTGGACTTCGCAAAAATTAATTTTCCAAAAAAATTTCTGTATTGGTTTTTTTTTGTACCTTCTAAACAAAAGTTGTTATAGCACACAAAAAGTTAAACAAGAGGTAAATTCACATGAGCTATGTAAAAACTATCTATACGTGTTTCCACAAACTTACTAGACTAAGGAAGTTTTAAGTTACCCTAACTTTTTCTGGTTCTTCTTGGACCCGCTATATATTGAAAATACAAAAAAAAAAACTGATAAGGGATCCGTTTATGGTAATCCTCGATCAGAATTTCTATAGCGCGTCTTCATTACAACTTTCGACTGGCAAAGTTTTGGCACTTTACGAAATGTTGTAATTTATAATAATTAGATTTACATATTTTTAAATATAGGAAGCAGTTGAATAGTAATCAAACAAAGGTGATTTTTGTTGAACAACAATATTAATTTAAACAAAAAAGCTTTACTGCTGTAAAGTAAACGGATTATTATATTATTATTTTCACCACACCATTTAAAAAAGTCCTTTTTCCAACGATGTCTGTTATTTTTCCATGAAAACCTATAAAAAAGACAATAGAAGGGATATTTGTGGGTCTTTATCTAGCGAATGTTATTTGGCGCAGTTCTGGGCAACGTCGTCCGCAATGAAACGGTACATGATATATATGCGAATCATGTTGACAATTCAGTTGTAAGTTGATCGATGTAAGAATAATGGTAGCGCACTTGCAATATTGCTAATTGATTTTTCAAAAGAATAAGGAAAAACAGCAGAAACTTAAAACCAGTATATTTAAAAATACTTAATGTGCAAAAACATACATCACAACTTAATGAAGTTGCAATTTCAGTTATAACAACAAATATCCATAAAATTTGCTTATCACTTCCTATAAAGTGCCTAGAAAAACCTGTATTCCTAATTGCACTCACGTAATGTCAACTAGAAAATTTCCACTTTAATAATAATTAGTATCTAATTAAAAGTGGGTTTTTTGCCGTTTCTGTTATATTAAAAATAGATTGACGTTCTTTCGTGGAAAAAGGGAGCAGGCATATTTTCGACAAGTTCTACTAATACACTGCTCAACAAAATTAGGGGAACACTTTTTTGAGCGCCTATAAGTTTTCCAACAAATGATGGAAGCAGGATTTTTTCTTGTTATATTATTCTCTAGACTTTTATTTGCAAAGTGCAAAAAGAATTATGGTGATTCGTTTGCTCGTTTTCATCGTAGACGCCAAAATGTAAAGAAAGTCTCAAAACAAAGTGGTTTTTGATTACAAAGCAAACATCTGAAACTCTTCAAATTAGTCATTGGACACAGCAAAACCGTCAGTTTTGACTTTTTCGATGCTTCTGAGTCCAAAATGCGTTATTTAAGTGAAATTGAAGTCGCGAGGGATGTTGCTTTGCTTGAACATGGTCGATCTATGCGATATGTAGCAAACCAGCTCCAATCGACTCCATCTGTTATGTGCAGAGCTTGGCATAGGTACCAACAAACGGGTAGATATTCCAGGAGAATTGGACAAGATCGTGAAAGAAAAACTACCCCTCGAGACGTCCGGTATAATGTTAATTCTTGTCTTCGCCGACGAACTGCTACTGCTCGTGAGCTACAAAATCTACTCCGAAATGCCACCGGTGTGACAATTTCCTATCAGACGGTTAGAAGACGACTCAAAGAAGTCAAGATTACTTCTCGCAGGCCTGTGCGAGCTCCTCGCTTGAGCAGGAATCACAAAGTAGCCGTCTAAACTTTTCCAGCGAACATGTGCAATGGCAATTTCGACACTGGAGGTCTGTACTTTTTACAGACGAGTCGCGGTTTTATCTAACTCGTTGCGATGGTCGTATA
>JABXWE010003859.1:0-47945 GCA_014611495.1 Limonius californicus
TCCAAGTGGCGGAAAACTTTGAAATTACAGTATGAGGAGCCGCTTCATGAAGTGGTTGTCCTTTTCATGAAATGTACAATTACATCTTCTGGATTCGACATATATATATATATATATATATATATATATATATATCCTCCCACTGAAGTTTTGTGCACTGGCTAATAGCTAGCAATAAGGTGAAAAATTTCACTAAATTTTAAACTTAGGTTCATTTTTCATTTTTTTCAATCTTGAATATAGTCTGTCCGTTAAAACGACGTAGGTGAAAGGTTTTCTATTTATATAGCTACGGTGATAATAAAAAACGATAATTTTAGGCTATTTTGAATCACTTTAGACCCTTAAGAATGTTTAAAAAAGGAAATACAAGGTATCAAGGCGTATATTAACGGGGAACTCTTTGTTTGGCCAGAATGTTTATGATTTGCATACCAGATATTGTGTGGAGGTAGGTCACGCTTAACACATACTAAACATGAATTTACAGTATTATATAATACGTTCGATATTTAACTATACCACTGCCATATGTAAATTTCTGGAACATAAATATAACTTCACAGCGAACAATTTCATCCGTTTACGTAATTTTAGCGCCGAAATGGTTATGAAAATGAAACTGGAAATTGCTTTCTTCTGCATTTTTATTTATTATTTCGGTAATATTTCTATCCCGCGTATGGGTGCCAATAAATAATAATAATTTTTGGTTACCTCTCTTATTCCCTTGGGCAAGAAAATTTTCACGGATATAAAATGCTCGACTTTTTTCTGCAACTGTAAACTTGGAAATTGATCCGTTGCTGTATATTCCATCTGATCCAAAAGAAGATGAATTACTTTGAACACCCGTTTTGCGATGAGATATTGCAAGTTTCAGCTTTTCGGATGTATTTTCTTTCAGGCTAGACATAATTCAGGTGGAAATCTGAAAGCCAGAAGCGTATAAAATCTGTGAAAAATTAAATTTCAGTTGTTCATCTAACCTTAAAAGATAGGTACGTGAATATGTACTTATATTAGAAAACAGGTTTTGGAACTGTATTAGAATTAGAATAGGAATATATATGTTCGATTTTTATAAAATGAACTGGCCTTTCTGAAAATAAGACAAGATTATTAGCTCTTGCTGTGCAGATTTTTCTATTTATTGTTTGATTGCTCTCTTACTTGTTTTATATCTATATATTTAAGTAGACGGTAATATTATAGTCGTTAAGAAAAAAACGAAGACGATTGGATAAACAAAAAACAGTGCCGTTTGAGATGCGAGAGATGGCCGGAGCTGTAGAATAAACTCGCTTATATATATACAAAGTGGTCGTAAAATGCTCTCCCCCTCCCTACTAACTTTTGAACGACTTGATATTTCTTCACGAAATTATGTGTGCTTTAATGGGAGGCTAAATACTACTCTTTAGTGCATATTTAAAGTGTGTAAATCAGGAAAAACCCTGGACGACCCGCAATATCAGATAATAAACAAATTCAGATAGTCGGTGAAATGGTAATACATTCTCAGCAATCAACTTCACATGTAGCTGGGATATGTGATGTACAGCGAACACTGTCAAAAAGTTTCTAAAATAGCATAAGTTCCATCCATACAAAATGAAGATTTTTCCCCGGTTGATCGAAGATGATCCGAATAGATGCACTGAATTTTGTGAGGTCATGAACCAAACCATTGCAAGAATCCAATCCTATCTTCGCAATATCTGTTTTAGGGAGAAATGCACATTCTTTTTAAACGGGTTTGTTAACAGGCAAAATGTAAAGTATCGGTGCCATGAAAATCCCCATGCTTTCCGAGAAAGCCACACCCAATTTCAGCAAAAATTGAATATGTGGATAGGAATACTTGGCGACCATATCGTAGGTCCCTTATTTATCGACGGAAACCTTACTGGGGAATTGTACTTGAACATTCTGGAAAACCTCATCCATCCGTTAGTAGTTGAGACTGCTATTTTTCCAGAGTTTACGTCCTCTAGAATCTGTATTATTATTTAACGTTAAGTAAATTTACTAAAGGATACAAGAGATTGGCTTAGAAATTATGGTAACTGCATAGATTGTGATGAACAGTCACAAAAAATTTCTCCAACGTGAAATTGTGTCTGAAATACTAATAGGGTACGCATAATGCTTTACGTTTAAGTACAAGTTTCAATAAATTTACTCGAAAGATACAGGAGATTGCCTTAAAATATTATTTTAGCTGCATAGGTTGTGATAAACAGCACAGCAAATTTGCCTAAAGTGAGATTTTGTTATTAATACAATTGGTGTGCGTATAATACTTTACGCTTAAGCAGAATATCGTTATTAATTACTAGAAATTGAAAACAGAATTTTTTGCTTCCAATGTTCAATAAATTAACCAAAACATACAGGAGATTGCCTTAAAAAATATTTTAGCTGCATAGATTCTGATAAACAGTACAGCAAATTTGCCTAAAGTGAGAGTTTGTTATAAATACGAATGAAGTGCGCATAATTCTTTAGGCTTAATTAGAAGATCCTTATTAATTACCAGAAATTGAAAACTGCACCTATTTGCTTCCAAGGTTTAATACATTTACCAAAAGATATAGGAGATTGCCTTAAATAATTATTTTAGCTGCATAGATTGTGATAAACTGTCGAATTAAATTGCTTTAAAGTAGGATTTTGTTAGAAATACGATTGGTATAATACATAATACACGTATAATATACAACGCTTAAGTAGAAGATATTAATTACCAAAAATTAAAAACAGTACCGTTTAGCTGGCGAGGTTTAATAAATGTACCTAAAGATACAGGAGATTGGCTTCAAAATTATTTTAGCTACATAGATTGTGATAAACAGCCGAAGCAAATTGCCCTAAAATGAGATTTTATTAGAAATACGATTGGTGTGCGCATAATACTTTTCCCTTAAGTAGAAGATCCTTATTAATTACTAGAAATCGAAAACAGCACCTTTTGGCTGGCGAGGTTTAATAAATTTACCAAAAGATACAGGAGATTGGCTCCAAAATTATTTTAGCTGCATAGATTGTGATAAACAGCCGAAGAAAATTTGACTTTTGAATAGTGGCATCGTGGTTCCCCGCGCTACGAAAATTCCATGAGACTTTACCCAAAAAGATAATGGCAACAGTGTTTTGGGATTCTAAAGGAGTTTTTCTTGTTACTTATTTACCACATGGTCACACAATAATGGGAGACTATTACGCAAAACTCACAAGAAGTTCGTAAGGCTATAGAGCAACAAAGGAGAGGAGAATTAAAACACTCACAAGAACTGTATTTATATTGCTGTTATCCACAATGCTGCAACTTTTCGGATAATGAATTGATGACGGCTGCTGTGAATGAGTGGTTTGCAGTGCAGGACAGAGGGTTTTTTTCTAAAGGCATTCAACCTCTGCATCATCGTTATACTAACTGTGTTAACCTTTTAGAAATTATGTTGAGAAATAAAGTGATTTCAAATATCTACTTCATTTGCTTCTATATCAGGGACAATAAACGATGAACCACCCTGGTACTCGATAAACGTAGGTATATCTAAGCGTATTTTAGCATTATGTTTGGTAATTTTTTATAGATAGTTCTTACGATTTTCTCTATATTTTTTATACTTTATTTTACTTTTGTATACAGGGTGTCCCAAAACGTATCGGCAGTACTTCAAAGATAAATTCCAGAACCTATTTAGCGTCGAAAACTTTATATAAACATGTGTCCTAAACGTAACCGTTAACGAGTTATTGTTTATTTCATAGTTTATCTGGCTAAAATTTTAGTTCAACGAATTTTATGAAATAAATCTTTGCTTAATACATTTTTATTAATTTATTTACAAGAAATGTTCAAAATCACCATTGTATTCGATACACAAAGCCGCATGTCACAGAAGAGATCGCTGCGTTCTTAATGGTTGCTGGGTTATTCGTAATAGTATCGGTAGCCTGCTGTATTCTTTGGCGTAATTCTTCTGTCGTATTCACTTAAGTTGCATAAACAATCTGTTTCATGTGACCCCAAAGATACAAATCTAATAGACTCAGGTTCGGCGAACGCGGTGGCCATACTACGGGTCCTCCTACTCCAATCCATCTTCTCGGAAAATATGCGTTAAGCCAAGCTGTAACGCGAAGGCATTGCTGTGATGCTGTTCCATTGTGTTGCTACCACATTGCACGTATAATATTTAATGGCACATCTTCCAGTAATAAGGGTAAAGAGTATTTTTGAAAATATTCGCAATTCGCACCATTAAAACGGTGTGGCAGTTCAAATGGGCCAATC
The DNA here is from genome assembly GCA_014611495.1 of Limonius californicus. Lineage (NCBI taxonomy): Eukaryota > Metazoa > Arthropoda > Insecta > Coleoptera > Elateridae > Limonius > Limonius californicus. The sequence continues at coordinate 4,307 of JABXWE010003859.1, forward strand.
AGACGATCATTAAGAATACCAGCTATCATATTAACACTAAATCTATGTTGAAAATGCGAGCGTCTTCTTAAATGACGATTTTCTTCAGACCATTCATGAAAATTATGATAATTATTGATACCATCTCGTGTGAAAAAAGCTTCATCGGTCTGTAAAATATGCGTTAGGGTTTGATTATTTTGTACCCAATTACAAAATCTTAAACGAGCTTCAAAATCATTACGTAGAACTTGAACTCTTTGATGATGATATGGATGTAACGAGCATTTCTTATTATTCTCCAAACCTGGTTTCTACATATTCCAGTACGTAATGCAATTCTTCACAAACTTATAGACTTCTTGTAATAAATCAAGAACTTGTTCATCATCGTTTATGGGTCTACGGGTAGCTCCTTGGCCGACTGCATGTCTTGCATTGAAAGTGCCATATGCCCTCAGCTGACGATGTGAATTAAAGAAAACTGCACGCGTAGCAGTCTTCTATAGGGATACGGCATGCTTGCTGTGCTGCTAAAGAATTTCCATCACACAGACCGTACACATAATGAATATCTGCATATGCTTCATTTGAAAATATCATTGGCATTGTGAATCAGTTGTGAATTACGATGGGAATAAAGTTACAAGGAAGAAGCCAATAACTTCAGTATCACAGTAATAAACTGACAAGTTACAAACAACAATTTGTTAAAAACGATGTTCAAATGATACCAAATAAAATACGCGATCATGACAACTAGATCAGTAGTTCAGAAATCCGCCGAACTAAAATTTTAGCCACATAAATTATGAAATAAACAATAACTCGTTAAAGGTTACGTAGGTAGTAACAAACCGCAAATTGTAAGGTCGTTTTTTAATGTAACTACGGTGACCATAGGGAAAGGTAATTTTAGCTTATTTTGGGTTACTTTGGCAGCGGCCCTTACGAAGTACCCGTTTTCGAGCCCAATGGGGTCCATCTTCAGACTAGACCCCAGTGGGTTCGAAAACATTAACGTTACCTATTCACACTTTTAACAACAATTAAACCTATTTTGTGGGATTTATCTACCTTATCCCATTATGAAGCCTATGGATAATAACGAGTTTAACAAGATTTCTGTTATCTATAAGAAGATGCAAATTGTATTCGTTTGCTTTCAAACCTTCATAGATTTACTAAAAGACAATAAGAGATTGAATTAATTGATTCTCATAAATAGCTACAGAAAATAGTTCTAAAGTGGGATTTTATGAGAAATACGAATGTTATAATAGTTTAAGCTTAAGAAATATTGATTTATTATTTCTTCGGTTTCCACAATCTGAAATGCTTATATTTACACGTCATCCCTTGAATTTCAAGATAAGATGTATTGCAGGCATAAATCTATAATGAAAGTAATACCCTACAGGGGTTTCCTATCTAACTTTTTTCCATACGTGTCTTTTCAATGCAGTAAAAGCATCAACGGTTGATTTAATATTCTGCAGGATGTGTTTATCAGAAATGAATGATAAAATTGCATAAACTCTAAAAATTTATTGGTAAAGCATGAATACTGCGCAATGTTAGATAAGAATACAGGTTGCCTTTATGACCTAAAGCATAGCTATAAAGACGTATTTTTAATTTCTTAGACTATGTTTCAAATTTTACTTTATAAGGTTGTACATATTTGCGAATACAGATTGAATTGTGCATCAAGGAATCCAGGAAGAACAGTGTTCTGTTTGAACCATTCATCACGTTGGCGTTAAATAAATTACCAAACTCTTCTAACAGTCTTAATTGTACGTTTTTAACGTTTCTAAAAAAGTTGCGCACGTCTGACGTCAAGCTTTCCTGGGTCTTGCATTAGCGTCAACTAAAGCGAATTGATTAATGGGTATTTTATAGCCTTTAAGCGTGAAAAACTTCAGTCAGTTAATTTTTTAAAAGTTGGAAAAATACGTATAGAAGGTCTTCTTATTCAAGAAATAATTAAAATGCTACGCGTAGACATGCTTTAATAATTCACATAACGCTTTACTGCTCTCATTATTCCTTGGAAACGTTCTAAATGTGAAAAGTATCAAGATGCACAAGAATCCTTCCACTTCAACCGCAAACAGACATAAACATTAATCTTCTAAAGTACCTAGAAAAACGTGCTATGGGGTAGTTTTAATTTTCCATGCACCTTTTACGCCCGTATATTTAGCACCTTTCTAAGAAGATATTTCTGTTTTATAGGGGCTAAGAAATGGTCTGAGCTAAATACGTTTTTTAAAGTAAGTACATATTGATTTTAGTGCTTGCTAAGCAAGCGGGCAAATGATTAAGTTACAAACAAAACTCATGCCTGGAAGCTATTATAAATAAATACATTACAGCTCTTACTAGAAGCAAAAACAAGATAACTGGAAACGGAAATTAATCAAACAAATTATCCGATGGGGATTTGCCTTTATCGGCTTTAGATTGTTTTATTTGCGTGTTAATTGAAGTAGGGAAACGTGAAACGTTCAATAAAACACGACTTGCCCACAATATTGTTTTGATAATGAATTTTGGCAGAATTTACTTAACAAGTTGTAAATAACAAAACACCGCTAAAACTGAAAGCCGAATGAATGGTTTTTGACGCATCGTTTGTTCTCATTTAGGCTAGACCGTCATGTACAGATAAGTGCTGTCACAATACTTGGCTGAAATAAACAAATGGAAAATGAGTGGCACGGGAGTGATATTGAATTGCTGGGAAATTATTGGATGGATTAAATGAGCGGGACTTAATTGATAATTGCATGTGATTATGCAGGTCAACTAAGAACATGACCTTGAACTGCATCTAAAACAGTTCAAGCAAAACAGTATGATCCAATCCAACCTTTAATAGACGTGGGCCCTGGAAAACAAAATATGCGCTGTGTTACTGTTTAAAACATTTTCTCTGTTTCGGCATTAGAATGACATTATTCTCGCACTACTTTTAAGACTAGAATGGAGTTCATTCTTAAACGATTTTAAGTGACATTTTGTTGTCAGTGATTGGTATGCCTGCGGTCTGACATTAAGTGTAAGTTCCCTGCTGAAAGACTTTATCAGATTTGAGTATTATCGCGGTCTGCGGTATTTAAATTGATATATTTTGCATTAAACTATAATGTCGATTTCGTGTTAAATAAACTTTGAAACGTCGAATTCCCACAACTGACAAACACAAAAAATTTGCTGCCAACCTAACTATATTCTACCAAAAGTTACCTAGAAATTGTCAACTATTTTTATAAAAAAATTTAAATAAATAATGTAAAAGGAAGCCGAAGCAGAGAAACTACTTAGTATAAAAAACTCGTTACAGAAGGCCATTCAAGCACTTCTCCGTTCGGATACTCGCCGCTACGCGGCTCGTGTCCGAATTTCGGATTCGTGCTTGAATATGCTGCCTTCTGTAACTCATGTTTTAATATACTATACTTTAATTATTTATAATACGAAGACTGTTCTCTTTCCGTTGAGCCTATATAGCAGGCTGTGATATTTTGAAACAAAACTTGCTCGACATTTTAACGTAGTTGTTTACAAGTTTAATTATAGTGAAAGTTGTCAAATATACTCGAAGGTTTTTAAAATACATAATTTTAAAGTAATCCTTTCCCCAACAAATCATGCAATTGAATAAAGAACATTATCGAGCTGTGATTTGTTACAATTTCACGCGTGGGTTAAGCCGTAAAGAATGTTTTGAGGGAATCAATCGAGTGTTTGGTGTCAAGTCGTGTTCCTTAGCTACCATAAAGTGGTGGTAGAATGCATTTCAACGTGTTCGACTTTCCTTAAATGACAACTTTTGAGTTCCAAAGCCAAAAACCGCAGTTACCGAAAAGAATTTGGTCTTGTACGAAACATGATTGAAGAGGACCGACATGTTACTGCCAGGAGTATTCAAGCAACTTTAAAGATAGGTGTGAAAGCAATTGACACCATTTTACACAAACATTTGATGGTGCGTAAACTTTGTGCCCGTTGGATTCCCCAATTCCAGTTGACTCCAGTTAACTCCAGTTCCAAAAGAAAACCGTGTGGCATGGTGCAGATCCACACTGGATTGCTTTCACAATGGATCGTAGCATTTGGTGTACAACATCATAACAGGTGATGAAACGTGGGTATACTGTTTTGATCCCGAAAGAAAGCAAAAGTCGGCAGTTTGTGTCTTTGAGAACGAAACGGCTCCAACAAAAGTTGTTCGTGAATAAAGGCGAAAGAGAGAGACGTTCGGCACAGTTTTTAGAATTACTAAACATTTTCCCACTGTAGCACTGGAGGATCGTCGTATTGTTAATTCTGAATGGTACACTACAGTTTGTTTGCCTAAAGTTCTCCAAACTATTCGTGAAAATCGTCCAAGAGGAAGGATCATCTTGCATCAAGATAACGCTCGGGTGCACACTGCTGCTCGAACGACTGAGTATTTGAGTGCCCAAAACTTTGAAATAGTGGGTCATTCGCGGTATAGTCCAGACCTAGCCCCTAATGATTTCTCTTTATTTCCGCGTGTAAAGAGTAAGTTGAAGAAGCAGAAGCGGTCGACGTATTTAGAAATGAAATAAACAAAAAACTTCCTATGAACATGGGTCAAACATGCTTCCTAAGAGAGATTCAAAGTTCACAGTCGAATAAACTTTTGATTCCATAACCGAATCTGTAATCGAACTTGCAATAATTTACGCTAAAGAGCCCCAAACAGGTGGAAGCTCGCGTAAATTCTGTTATTTTCTTTATGGGGAGAGTTTCTTCACTTTCCAGTAGAATTATGGAAATTTTTACTTTTTCACGTAAAGACGGTACTCTTGTTGAAAGTCGATATCTTGAACCGTTCTCAAGATTTTTTGATGTAAATGGTTGAAAACATGTTAAGGGGTAAAGTAAGCGTGTCACAAAATAAATAACAATTTACTGGAACCTTCGCATGTTATGGTTTCTTAGGGAAAGTTCTTACAAGTTTGATTTTGGTATCGAAAACGTATTCAAGGTTCCAAATATCGTAATTCTAGCTTAAACGTTTCAAAAAAAATTAAAAAGGAAAGACTATCCTCGATGATGTACCTTTGAAGAGCTCCTTTTTTAGGAATTTTTTTTACCTATCTTATTAGGAGGTTTTATGTTTATTTTGACGAAAGGAGTCGACAATCGGAATATTTTGGTTCTTTTTAAAAACATATACCTATGTATATTAATCTAAATAGCAAAATATATATATTTATTCTGAAAGATAAAAATCAGTTTTTAAGTTGTTTAACAAATCTGGATGGATTTTTTTATAAATTCTTTGAATATTCACAGTGCACGTGTAGATAGAGGTTTTCTGCACTGTAAAGATACCATTCAATCAGAGCGAACAAACACCAATCTGCAGGAACCAGCGACGTCAGACAGCTATCATTTCCTTTGTTCGCATATCTTTGCCCATGGGTGCATCGAATAGCAAAAGGTATATCTACCTCGAAGCTTTCTGCGGCCCAGGAGTTGATAAGGTAGAATTATCTGTATTTTTATTGAGTGGGGATTGTGAACAGCGACTTATCTTTTGATATTAACAAGAATTACGATTTTTTTCTATTGTAATTTAGGACATTGAGAATTAATTGAGCAACTGTCGATTGCCGTTTGTTATTTCAAGCAAATGCTTAGGTTTTATTACATTGTGTTAACGGACTGAGTTGTAACTGGTTACATAATTTAAATTTTTAGTGTACATAACATATCTAGGCTTAAGTGACAAGTTCAAACTCCCCCATGTCTTCTTTTCCTTCTAATTGATTATATCCATAGTTAGTTTGCATCCGGGCTCTGGTTTTTACTTGACGCGTCTATAATCACTGTTCTTCTGTGTGTGTGTAGCGGTATCGTTTAATATATGTAACTTGTTGATTTTCTACCTTTCCCCTTACTGTATCATTTGATAGCAGCTTAAGGATAAGGAGGAAGATTCACAAGGTAGATTCGATTCACAATTACTACCGATCCTTGACCCTTTCACGAGCATTACGTAAAGCTGAACGTGAATGGGCGGCGCCCACTGATTTTGACACATCACGTATCATGAAACTTTTATCATATATTGTGTTCGACGAACCACCAGAATCGAACCCGAACCGTGCCCGTTTTGACGGGAAATGTTGTTGCTTTTGTTGACAATAATAGTTTGGTGCGAGACAAAATTTTGGCAAGAAGAGGAAAGCCTATATCCGCTTATGGGCAGAAACGGGCCGAAGAAGTAGAAAGAAGAAGAACGGGTTTGTTGGGTAACACACCAATTGGGTACAATAAGTCAAAAGAGCTCAGTGCAGTAGACTAACTACTACATCTAATGTGAATAATAATAATAATAATGGGAACACCAGCATAAAATCCTGGTATAATAAGTTCTTCGTAGATTCCACTGAAAGAAATCAAATATGACAATATAACACTTCTGGTTTAAGTATTTATACATACGCAAATATGTGGAATATAAAATTTATAACACTGTTTTCCACGATATAGTTTGAATAGATAGAAGAAAAACAAAATTATACATAAATGCATATTTTTCGGAGTTCTACTCATGAACTATTAACCTATTACGCTAGTTTAAGTATTCCTAATAGGTTATTATTTATAAATTTAGGAACTGTTTATCTTGTATGATATATATATCATTTCCGTGATTATTTTCCAATACAAAATTGTGCAAGTAAGACAAATTGCTACAATTTTCTTATAGATTAAGTTTCAAGCTGTCGGAGCAGAAAATGATGTAGTTTCTCGAAGTGTGATTGATTACATTCTGAAATAAATTAAGTAGAAGGAAAGGTAAATAGCTACACCGGTTTTATTTCGACTTAATGCATAACCTATATTCCTCATTTTAAACCTATTTTGCATTTATGGTACTAATGGGAAGCACTTAAAGTAAGTGCTAGAAACGTTTCCATATCAGAAGTGCCATCAGTTCAATCACAACTATAAGAAATCGAAAAAGACGTTTCCAAACAAACAATATAAGATTTCAGGGAAAATTACACTTCCCTGATTTATTAATAATCTCAGAAAACGCACCTGTATATCTTCGTGTATTTACCCAAACAACAAAATATCGATTACATGCAAAGCATTCAAGGAATTCAATGAAGATTCGCAAACTGAGGCATGTATTAAATATCGATAAATGATCCCTGCAGCGAAATTCCTCTAGTTTGCAATACTCCTTATTAGCGTTGTGTGGAATTTTGTTGTCCTGTAATTTGAATCCTAACATTTATTCTCATTCTGCTTTAAGCTTTAAATTTAATCAAAAACGAAGAAGATGTGACTGGAATGACAAACAAATGGATTCTAAGCCAGACAGAATTGTTTTCGACGCCTACGTTTTCACTGCCCTAATTTTTATAGCTGGAATAATTCCGCGACCCATTTGCAACTAAGGATTTGTTATTGTTTGCACAAAGGCGACTGTACTTGAATCGATATGGCGCCCCGCATTTGCCTTAATTTCCATAGCGAATGGTAACCGCAGACAACAATTCCGCAATTCCATATACCAGGCGAAATGAATATTGAGGATGTTTACAATATTATATACAATATTATAGGTATGTTACGCCATCAGAAATTATATGCATGATGCAGTTTCACACAATGGATGACTTCCTGTGGAATCAAGAGTGTGCTTGAACTTTCTAGTTGGGTTGTTTAGCAAATGAATACCCGTTTTCTTATATTTTGTTTTCTGTTTCTTCTCTGAAGCTTTCCTGCAGTAAAAAGCTGAAGCTATCGTCTTTATAACCTCTCTAGCCATACACTGTGAAGGAAATTGGCATCTTTAAAAAGTAGTCCCTGGGAACTTAAACTGCTATACATTTTTAAACATCTAGTGATGTCATTATGTGTTTAATACAAGTGTTAACTACGAAAGATAAACAAAAATCCCAATTAATTTAGGTATTAAACATAGTTTGTGTTTTCAAAGAAAAAGAACTTGTTCCCCGCTTTATGATCACACGAATTTGGTTACTGTTAAAACTTATTAACTCCAAATACTTAAATTGGCCACTGTAGCATCCCAGGAAACGAAATGTTGGACAAAGATTCAAAAACGGCAACAACTGGGAAAACTGAAACACTAAATAGAATCACGTTAGGAGATTTCAGAAACTATTACAAGGAACAAGTACTACAACGATGGCAACAACAGTGGAAACAAACGACAGGAAACAAGCTTACAAAGATAAAAGGAGTGGTAGGTGTGTGGAATACGTCGTATAGAAAAAACAGAACGGAAGAAATCATATTAACAAGACTTAGAATAGGTCATAGTGCCATAACCCATAAACATCTCTTCCTACATGAACAACCACCTGAATGTGATGAATGTGGATCTCTAATAACTGTTCAACATCTACTGAAGAATGCACAACATACAATAGAAGCAGACAGAGCGCTATGCTACCAAACATCATTCAAGATATCCTCGGTGACACGCCACAGAATATAAACAAAGTGTGTTTGCTAAAAAATGAAAATAGCTAATTTAAATGTTCAAATATTTACTGTAATATTAGGATGTCATATAACCTTGTAGTTGGTACACCTAAAATAATAATAAAAAAAAACACTTAAATTAAAAAAACTACTCAAAAATGAATAGGGATATTGCAGTGTAATACCAATTGCATTTAAATAAAAAACTACCAAAACTACAAAATGTAACGTCTTTTTAGTAATGAACATGAAAATTACAACAAAGGTACGTTTAAAGAAGAAATATTATAATGAACATCGTTATTGTCTCCTTTCACTTGATTTAAATTTATTAAATTCTGCTACCGCGTGGCACCTCCTCTGGCAGTAATAACTGCTTCGCACTTTTCTGGCATACTCTCAATGCAATTATCAATATGTTCTTGTAGAATTTGATGCCACAGTACCGGCAATACATTCCTCAGCTGTTATACAGTAGTAGGCCGTGGATTATGATGATCCAGTTGTGTCTGCAAAGGTCCCATGCATGCTCCATGGAGTGGAGATCTGGAGATAGCGGAGGAAGAGCAAGATAGTTGAATTCCTCATCTTTTAACATCTTTAAAACAGCTCGAGGACGATGCGGTCTTGCGTTGTCGTCAAGAAAAACAAAATGTTCCCGTCTAACAGCATTGCGACGGTTCAGAACATGGTCTATAATGATCTCTTAGGCAGAACGTTGGCCCGTGAATGTACCATTAAAGATATGGAGGTCAGCACGCCGTCCTAAAGAAATTCCAGCCCATACCATAAGACCACTACCACGAAAGGCAACGACTGGTTGTGTATACTGAGGTAAGGTATGATGTCCAGCACCACAATATATACTTTGACGCCGGCTATCATTGCTGAGACAATATCTGGACTCGTCCGAAAACAGTATATCCTCCCACGGTGTCGCTTCTTGAAGCCTATGTTTTGACCATTCCACCCGGAGCCTTCGTTGAGCCACAGTTCTTGCAGGATATCTCAGGGGGCTGTATGAGGTAAATTCTACCTCAAACAATCGATTTCTTACAGTTTGGTCGGAGACTCGATTTCCTGTTAATGAAGTTCCGATATGTATTCACGGGGCTCTTTTTCCTACGAGTGTGGTTCTAGATACATTGCACTGAGACCTAGTAGACTTATTGTGCCCCCTATGTTGATTGCTCTCCCTGTGTCTTTTACGTAGTCCAGGATATCCTTGAGGGGAAAAGCCTGCAGTCGAAAAAAAGAGACTACGAACGTCCTAAACCATTTTGTTGTCCGTGCTTCGCATTGGCAGAGTATATGGAATTAGGCCGCAACTTCAATTGCATACCTCCTGTATGTAAGGTCGTTTGTTAGCTCCATTGTCTTGAGGAGTTTCTTTAGCTAATAGTGACCTGTAAGTAACCCTCATAGCTGGTTTACCTTACTTCTGTCGAAATTCATGGTTTCTTTCATAATTCTCTTCGATGGGTCTTGTATAAACAGCCGTGACTGCCTTGATATAGACACTGCTTTCCAGCGATTACAATGTGCTTCTCCGAAAAAGAATATTACACGTGCCTTAACACTGCTGGGCATTACAGTAGGTGGGCTCTGGACCGATCAAACAAATTCGGCTTCTCTTCTAGCTAGTGAGTCGGGCTTTCTATTGCATGCTATTCCCTGGTATCAATTCCGAAATAACTTTGTTCCGAGTAGCCAGTTCGCTTAGAGCGTCTAAGCAGTCTTCTACAGTTTTCGAAGTAACCTCATTTTAACTTCATTTTAACTTCATTAAAAAATCCATATCCAACAATCCTTATACATAATTGTTAATTAATCATGGAAATGTTCATTTTTTCGATAAAATTTGATCGTAGTAAGATCTTTCAAGAAGATTCGTGTCACAATCAAGTATTGCAGCAAATAATTTAGGCATACATTGTAAAGTGAATTTTTATATGTCATGAAAAATGACCAGGTTTGAGGTTAAGTTTGATTAGTTTTAGCACGGGATTTACGATAACGAATATATTGAGACCGAATTTGCCATTAGATAATTTTTTCAATGTGATTTTTTTTCATTTTCTAATATTAGAGAGCGTGTTTAAAGTATATTACGCTTCGAAAGATGTAGATGAAAACATTTGGCAAAGTAGGTTATATTTAAAAATAATGATAGTCATTGAACTGATTAGAATCAGACATATATTCAGCAAATTACGATTGGTTACATATCCGCTAACTGACAACCAAAGACAAATTTTGATTATCAATTTGTTCTATATATTGAAGTATTGGGGTTGATATATGAATTCAATCTTGGAAAATAAACTATTCGTGGGTTCCTTGTTAGTGTTTCCGGTTGGTATCAGTAATGTGAAATGCGGAGCAAAAGAGCCACTCTGGGTTTTCCCACAACCGTAGGAGGGAATAATTCAATTCTGACCCCACATTCCTTTAAATTCTATCAAAAGAGCTATTATGCAGTGGAGCCATTTCGTGTATTAGCTGTAATTGACGTAGAAAGCCGCTTGGTTCACTAGTGATTTGAACGACTTTCTATATACGACAGCTGCTAAATATTAAATTGCTAAAAATAGGACGTGGTAATGTGAAATAAATTAGTGAAAGCACTAACGAAATAAATATTACGGTAAGGCTAAAAGAAATTGCGAGGAGAAAACAATTTATCAGCCATATTTGCACGAAAGAAATTTCCGACTAGGAAAACTGATCAATACAGCAATCTACCAAACGACAATTCAAGGAATAAAAAATTTGTAGAATCAATAGTGTTTAGATAATATTTTTTGATATTCAATGAAGAGAAGAAACTTATTTAAACAGACTAGCTGTAAAATGATCAACATGTTTTTCAAAGAAAAATTAAATGTTGTGGTAAAGTGTGTCATATATTTTAGGAGACAGTCAATAGTTACGGTAACAATCTAGAGAAAATGCTATAAGGGGACTTTTCGCAGTCTTCTTGTATTGACCATATTCTTACTAATTTACATGCAATTAAAATATTTTACTTGTAATCTTAAGAACATTTGGAAAATTCTATGTAATTAGGATAAATATGCATTCCTTGAGAATTATATTTGAAAACAGATTCATAGTGCGTAAGAAGGTAACAGGCGACGTTGAACAAATTATACTAAAATTTGTATATATTCTAAATCATAGAATATAGAAGTTTATCCGAGGTGAATTAGAAAGGCAGAAACTTGGGGTGGTGAAGTACGTCAAACAAGAGAAAAGAAAATTTTTTTCTACTGAAGTAAATCACATCATCCATACACAGATTGAAATAAACAAAGAAACCGCTAATTTTATTGCTTGTATCTCTTACAAAAAAATTCTTTCAATAAAGAAGGAAAAATAATACATAAGAAATAGCTACGGAGAAGAGAGCTGCGTCTAGTGCTGGTTGACCTATTCAAAGCGTACGATAATATACCAGTACAAAAGCTGTACGAGGTATTAACTGAAAATATGATTCATACTTTCAATCAAGCCGTGCAAAACCTGTACGATGGATAGATACCCAGAGTTAAAATGAGAGCGGAGTTAACAAATCCATTCATGGTAAGGAAAGGACTGAGACCGAGATGCCCGGTATCGCTTACCCTGTTCAAAGTACAAGAGTGGTTCATAATTTATTGTCCCTGATATAGAAACAAATGACTTAGATACTTGAAACAACTTTATTTTTCAACAAGATCCCCTAAAACGTTAACACACTTAGTATAACGATGATGCAGAGTTTGAATGTCTTTAGAAAAATATACTGTCCTGCACTGCAAACCACTCATTCATAGTAGCGATCGTCTCTTCCTCGTTCGAAAAATGAGTTCCCCGAAGATGTTGCTCCACTGGCGGCTAGATTTCGCGAATATAGGGCTGTTCTAAAATGGTGATGGTCAGATCAGCCGAATATGGATAGCAAACATAGAAACATAGATCTTGTGAGCGGGAGCGTTGTCTTGGTGGATCAAAACGACACCTCACTATTCAATTTTCCACGCCTTTTTTGCTTTATAGCCTCACGAATTTTTGTTATGCATTTTGCGTAACAGTCCCCCGTTATCGTGTGACCAGTTGCAACAAAAAGAACTCCCTCAATAGCCCAAAACACCGTTGCCATTATCTTTCCGGCCGATAAGGGTAACACAAAACTTTCGTGGGGGTGGGGAACCATGATGCAGCCATTCCATACTCGTCGTTTTCATTCTGGATTAAAGTAATGGATCCAGGTTTTATCTACAGTTACAAATCTTTCCAAATACCCATCCAAATCCGTGTCCATTTAACTCAAATTGTTCGCAGCAGTGAGAAACCTGACCTGCTTCTGTTTTGGAAATTATCGTCCGCAAACTTCTGTCAGACCCAATTCCTCTTGCAAAAGTTTTTCCACGGTTCCAACTGAACACATGTCACATGTTTCAGCAATGTATTTGATCGTCATTCTGCGACCACTCAGTACCGTCTCATGGACCAAATCAATATTTTCTTGACTGTCAATAGTTTTTGGTGGCGCAGCACCTGGTTCACAACTTTCTTCCCGGCACTAATTCTTAATTACTTCATATGACAGCGTACCCAATACTGCGGACATGTCATTATAGATTTTCTGCGGTGATAAACCCTTCTTAAGAAGATATTTTATCATAGATATTACCTGGCATTTTTCAATTTCAACTAAATCACCAACATCACAGTAATATTAAATGTATAACTTTAATAAACAAGAAGAAAAAGAAAAGAAAAAAGAATATTATTTGCCTGTCAGTGGCTTCTACAGGCTTGTTCAACTTTTACCCGTCTTTGATCAACTTAGCCTTGAAAACAAATGCAATAATTCAAATGACGTTTGTTAATGTTAGGAGTGTTTGTAAGCAACGCATTAATAAGTTTCTGGCGTTTGAATTTGATTCTGACTTTTAAAACTTCGATTTTGAAATGGCGTTTGTTGTTGAAAATCCGTCCAAGTTTGATCAGCGTGCGGTCGTACAAATTTTTATGCACTGCCATTGCAGATTCATACGCGAATGCAAGCAATGTATGGAAATGCATGTATTGCGTACCCACCTGTGAAGGAATGGCGCCGAAAATTTAAGAAACGCAAAGAGGGGACTATGGATGAGCCGCGACCAGGTGCACGGTGTACTGCATTAATAGAAAACAATATGGCATGTGTGGAAGGCAAACTTTAAAAAATTACATAACGACTATGGGCGAACAAATAATGCTTGGAGAATTTTAAACGATGTGAAGTTATGTGTGTGTTTTGAGTAGTCATTTCATTTAACTCATTTTCAATCTGATAAAAAGTAGTCACATCGCTTCATATACCTCACACGAGAGACAAAATCAAAAAGTTTAAAAATATTGAAGTATTCTCAGATTGATCATATAAGCTATTACTTTTACTGTTTCAATTTTGTGTTGTTACATTTTATAATAGATTAATCAATCATTATTTGTATGCTGTATCTGTATCTTATTCAAAGGTTTTGCCGCGATTAGCAGTATGTAATACCATAAATAATGATTCGGACGATTCGTCTTATGCTGGAATTCAAAACAATACCAACTTTATAAGGTTATAAGGTCTTTATCCAACTTATTCTGTCAAACTTTTTTTAAATGTCTCTATGAATCGTTTCAAATACGTATTTTTTCAGTTATGAATGTGAATATTTTCTTATAGATAAAGAGAAGGCAATCTTGACCACCAGAAATACAAAGGAGGTATTTTATTGTAGTTCCTGATGTTGAAAATGTGCGTTTTTGAACGATTTAGCTCTCCGAAAACTCCAAAAAGTTATTTAATTCTAAATATTTATAACGTTGTGTTGGTTGCAACAAGAACTCTGTCATTTTGTTCCAATATACAGTCTATGTTTACATTTTAAATTCAGCTAATAATAATCTTCCTTGTACTTCACAATGTTCTCGATTTTCGCCATAACGAAAACATTCACAGATTGAAATAGTAAAACTGTTATCAATAAACGCCTATAAAAACTCCCACATTAAAAGCAAGTACGTCGGCATTAAACAATATATTACTTTACAATTGTCATTTACGTATGGGCTAGAAAGTTAAGCAACGCTCTCTTGAATCGGAATCCTAAAGCTGCCAACACGGTGCCTTGTGCTAGCGGCAGACACGTTAATAATCGGTCCCGGATGTCATACTAACACCATGACAGTCGTTATAAGAGTTGAAAGTTTCCTTTAGTAGATAGATGGTACGATTGGAAGAGAGAATGAATGTGAAAAGGGGTTTTGCATAAGCTGTACGAGCGTAGTTGTTGAAAGATAAAAGGGTCTTACTACTTCCTGGTGCATAGCGAAAAAATAGGAGCGAAAGGAACCGCACACCGAAAGTGTATGATTAAGAAAGAAAAAAAAACCCTTAATAGTTCATGTTTTCAAAAAAACACTACTTTTTGTGCCACCACGCGGCATTTGCTATCGCACTGACTCTTGCGTCATGTACAACGTTGTTTGCATACAGCATGAGTAAAGATTATGTAGAACATTCGCTAGATTACCTTTGTTTCAGGCTACACAAAAAGATAGCAATCAAAAGTTTCTCCGAGTTCGTCGCATCTTCCAATTTTCAAATATGTTTGGTTTATAAACTAAAACTTACCTAATGGACACAAAGACTAACCAAAATAATGTTGATCTTACCTGAAACAAGAAGAAAAGAGTACATTAATACGAGCCAATATAAAAGGTTTAACAGTTTTTTTTTCTACAGAATACCACCAAATATTCTCATAATGGTCAGATGTGGAGAAAATTTGACCTAGTGACCTAGTTTTAAATTATTTTACAACTAAACAATACTACATGTAAACTATATATTAAGAATTTCTCAGCATATTTTAAATATAAAAATTATAAGGTCTTTCTTGCAACTGAATGTGAGTGCTATCAAGAACTTCGTTGATATTATGTCTCACAAGGATTAGGAGAAATTTGAGTTTTGTTTCGTAATATAGCTTGCAACGGTGCGTTCCTAGAGGGATTTTTCCTAGGTAGTGCAGAGCTAAGGCTCGTAATAACGTTTCTGTAAGGCTGTAATTGTTGTAAAGAGGTTTTATTATACCGCTCGTCCACTTTCAAACGCAAACATATGAATTTAATATTGTATTGAACATTTTTGCTGATTCCTGCTCGCCAATTCAACTTACAGGAAAGGTAATGGTAACAATAGAAAGATAAAATTATTGCGCATCAAATGTACTAATAATAAGATAAAAGGTTTTAAAATACTAATTTAAAACCTGGCTATATTTAAATATGAGTTGCCATGATTTTCATGTTAGACAGCATTGGTCAAATAATTTTGAATTAGTTGGCTTAAGTCAGCGATTTTCAGTAAATTACTGTTGAAATTATTTACGGAAAAATAATAATTATTCCAATGCAGTACGAATTTTTATAATAAAAAACCTTTTGGAGTGGCGTTAGTTTGCGGAGAGTTAGAGATTTGTTTGGCGTTAAGTTTAATACCAGACCTATACCTTCTGTAAGTACTATTCACAAATATGTACTAAAATTTGGAAGATGTGGAAATATTTCTGTAGAATCAGAAGCTAGGGGTGGTGAGTAATAATATTTTTTATTGTTAAAACAAAACATACAAAAATAATTATATCGCAGGAAATCGACAAATAGTTGACGGCACAGAAGAACTTGTTTTGGCGATGGTAAATATGAACCCGACCTGCGGTTTGAGGCAAATGTGTCTTGACGTAGGTTTATGTAAATCGCAGATATGGGATATACTCAAGAAGTACAAATATCATCAGGCACAGTGTCATCAAGAGATTTTTGCTGTTGATGAAGAACGTAGGAGTGCATTCTGTAATGAACTGTAAGAGCGTGCTAACAATGATCGTCGCTTTCTGTCATCACTTTGCTTACAGACGAATGTATTTTTACATTGAATAATGAACCAAATGTTCAAAACACGAGATATTGGGCTCAGGCAAACCCTAGAGTAAATATTTCTACCGGAACTCAGTATCCTCAAAAAATTAATATCTGGGCTGGGATTTTTAATAACAAAATTATTCGTCCGTTTGAAATTGACGGAAATTTAAATTCAGCCACGTATTTAGACTTATTAGAAACTAAGGTAGGACCTGCATTGGAAGAAGCTGCAAGAGAAAATCCGGAGATCTGTTTCCAACAAGACGGCAGTCCCGCGCATTTTGCCTTAGATGTTAGAAATTTTTTAAATGATTCATTTCCAAATCGTTGGCTTGGTAGAGGTGGTGCTATAAACTGGCCAGCTAGATCTCCTGATTTAGCGCTTTGCGACTTTTTCTTGTGGGGCCACCTTAAAAGCAAAATTTACAAAAAAACGCCACCCAGATATTAATACTTTGAGAGAACTATTATCAAAACGGGGGGTTATTTGATTATTTACTCTAATTTATCTTTCTTTTTTATTATTTTTTTCATAGAGTTTATTATAAAAATTATTTAAACTGTTATTACTTTATTGTTTATGGATGTAGTATATCAATAATGGCAAAATATCTACAAATCGAATGCACAATGTTAATTGCCAAATAGGTATTAAAATGTATAGGCCGAGAAATACCGTCTGCTACGCCAGTGGCACCCGAAACGCCGTTGGTACGGAACACACAACAAGGGTTTATTGCGTAGGTCACGCTCTTCTGGGACCGCTATAGCACGCGGTGACGGAAATGTATCTGGATTGCAGACAAACAGAAATTGTTGCCACCCGGCAGTTACTTGTAGATGCGGTAAACCAAATTATTTAGCATAAAAATTACCGGCATTCGTGGCTAGTATTTTCACACCGTCACATGCAGGTTATTATTTTATCTATGAATGTGTTGGGATGACACAGGTAGTCCGAATACAACGAAGTGTTTGTTGTGAATTTTCTTCACATGGATGTCCTTACGGCGAATGATATCGACGGACTGGTGGACGCTTCTTAGCTGTAAAAGCTTGCATGGCTTTTCTGGTATGGAAGTAAATGAAAGTGAGTATCGTAGACTATTTTAAATTAAATATTATTGCACGATGTGTACTTTGAATGCTATTAACGACTACTTATGAAAATACGTGCAATCTGGTCTGACCGACTAACACCTATTCTCTAATTGGTTCTCCAATCACGGACAAAATATGAAAATCAAAGTTTCGATTAACCTGCCATGACCGATTTATAGAAGTTCCAGTCTCTTATTTAATTGGTATTTTAAGCTAATTGATACTGACTGGTAGGACCTGCTCGTTATTAATTAAGTTAACCCCAACAAATGAATAATTTCTTCACCGTACAGGTAGGCCGATATTTCGGAATTGTCCAACGGGCTGGATGTTCTCACTGGGCTGAGAATATTTCGACGGTTCCTTTATGGCTGGTTTCCTTCTCTGGTGGACCAGTAATTCAAGTTTCGGTTGACTTCTGAGTTGGAGTCTCGGGTTCCAAGTTTTTCTGGCTTCCTTCTCAGATGGAGCTGAACATTACGTTTCGGCGGCTTCCTTCTTTGGTGGAGCTGGACTCCAAGATAATGTACTTGTTATGGGATTTTGGATATATACCGGTTCGATCTCTCTACGCAGTTTCTCCGGAGTGTGATTCAACGGGATGATAAGGGCGTGGGGGAAAATGCTATGGAACTGCATTGACACTGCTGTAGACGCCTCTTTGGTGAACGAAAGCTACCAAACATTTGATTGCCAAATGATAAAACGGTTGCTCCACGAAAATTTCCTTACGAGCTACTCGAGTCTAAATTCTCGTCATTGCCTAGCCATTGTTGGTTAGATATATGTAGTTCCATGAAAAAGCAGTACAGTATTATGGTGTAGTTACTGACCAATTTAAGAACTACCATTTTTGCTTCCGATGGCATAGTTATTATCATTTTACTGATATCAAAACCTTTCATTTTATATGCAAGGAGGGCAAGTAATGGTAAATCAGCAGTAATCAAATAAAAAAATTACGGCGAAGCGAAGACGTCAACAATACAAGAGACCCAGAAGACAAGCAAAAACTTAATTGAATGGCCAGGGAATTGAAAGAATTTTTGAAAATCCTAGAAGCTAAGTAATTCACGATTATCAATATAATCTGCCACCCACAGAAATATCGGGTTACTCGCTACGGAAATCATATTAAACGCATTAAACAACCTCTGCAAGGTACTCTACCACTCCACTACCAGATAAACTAGAAAAGAAACTACTAAGAACATACTATTTTCAAATCATCAACCAGATGTGTTAAAGCCTTTTACGGCTAAGATCAACATCTACCAGCTCCTAGAAACCCCCTTCCAAATCAGTTTATCAATCGATAAATTCTGTGTAAGCGTAGTGAGAGAACAAGTTTGACTAAGCTAAGCCCCAAAAAGGTGCCTAGCTGTGCTCTAATAATAGGAAGAGTAAAAATATGAAATTTATTAACGTATTATTTATTTCATCTTGGAGTAGCGTGTTATCAATGCCAATGGAACTAGCACAGATTATAGCTATTCGAAAGTCCGGAAAGCATGTAAAGTAAGTAACAATTAGTCGCTCGCCCTTGCTCGCGAAAGTCTTTGGAAAGCTATTAATGAAGAAGGTGATACATCTACTATTAAGCAGTAATGTAATACCAAATCACTATGTGGATTCTATCAATAGCACGCAACAATAGAACAACTACACAAAGAAGTTACAAAAATCACGAAATATAACGCTCGGCAGTATTCCTCGACATAGTACAGGACAAAGTATGGCACAAAGGTTCCCTCTAGAAAATCAGATGGCCACATGGATGCTTCAAAAATCGTATCTTTCAAATAGATAGTTTTGCTCTGAAGTACCGCAAGACAGTGTTCTAGTGTTCCAATACTGTATCTTCAGTACACAGGGAACATTCAAACAACCAGAAGGACGACAGCTACAAAACTTCCTGTTGATACCGCCATACTAACATCACACACCAATCCGAACACAATTTATAAATACACGTAAATAAGGAACAGTGTTGGTTAAAAAGTTGGCATATCAAAGCAATCTACGTCACGTTCATTACACATAAGGAAGGTTTTCCGAAAGTTACATTATATAACCAATTCCCTCAAGCGAAAAAGGCGAATTACCTGGAATCACAGATCGTTCGCCGTCTCACACAGGAAACCCTATCTGGATAAAGAAATAACAACTTGACCCTAAATTTAAGACAATGCACTAGTTACCAGGTCGCCTGAAATTGGAAAAAAGAATAATTGAGAAAGTATTGTACGTCCATGATACCTTAATCAATTTTTATTTTTGGAAAATGCACAAATTTCTGGAAATAAAATTGATTGGAATGCGTAAATTAAGACTATAATTTTGTAATTAACAACAGAAACTTTTTTTTAATGATCAAGTTAGTAAGTAATATCCATTTGCTTATGCCATTTACATCGAATATCAGTAAATTACAACGGTAAAACTCGTGAGGCGATTAACGGATAGCACGTATTTATGGAACATGCACGCGGCCGTGAACTATACGTCAGCGGGTTAGACTTTTTACGCTGAAAGTTTTGGGTTCAATTCCGAATATTGCAACATTAAATTTTAAACGCAAAACATTGGCAAACCAGCGGGGTATTCTTCCTAGTAAATCTTCTCTGGAATAGTATTTACACTTTAAATAGTCCGGAGCCTACGTTAAGCTGTAGGTCCCCTATGTATAGGGTACATTAAAACGCGCAAAACAGGCCTAGAGGAGAAGATCGCTATGTTTCGACAAAGTACTCAAAGGAGAACATGGAACAATACAATTTTTAAGCTTCCTATTGATCTCTTGTTTAATAAAAAAAGAAGTAACACAATTTAATAATGTACTTGCAGATTAAATATAGCTAAATTCTTTTAGATTGCTTTCCCGGTGTTGCTTTAAAATTACCTCATAAATTGGGAGATTTATAGGGCGTTTTCCTGTCGTAAAAACCAACGCAATTAATTGCTAGGTTTATTGTAAACTAACATTGAATGACATTGCACCAGTTATATATAACAGCCTTGTTTCGCAAAATTCATGGAATATTCCTATTATTACGATCTACTCCGAGTTCTGTTTCTTAAAGATGAGGTTTCCTGTGCAGTTTTATTGTTCCTGAGGTTGATTATATTTTTGTTGCATATAAAGATCCCAGCAGATCTTATAAAGTTATTTTTATAATTTAACCACTGTCGTCTTGAAAGCTTTAACACACAGAAAGTTGCTTAAGGGTAAAGCGGTGCACAATTAAAAGCTTTATTATCAATTGTGTATTGTCGCACAGTGCATGCACTATTAATTATTTCCACGTGCACACAAGTGGAAAAACGCACAGCTGAGATACTTCTGCTCAGCTGTTCAGGAAAAGGATCTGTTAGTAAATAGTAATCAGTTACTTTTTAGCTAGTATATATTATTTTCAGTTACTGTTAAACTTTTAAATACAGGTATCCCTACAACAACAATTGAAACCAATTTACAAGAAATTTGAGTATAAAACCTTGGTATAATTACTAAAATTTATGGAAATAACACATTTTCAATTATTTAGTAAAATTTAGAAAAATTTCCTATAAAATACGCAGCATAATTTTCAATATTTTTCAATTACGATAAAGTACAAGATGGTGCCGGTAATTCAGCAATTCCTATTCTACAAACACCACCATAGCCATTTCTTTTCATTCAGGATTGTCAAACGTAAATTGTGCATCATTGCACTTCCATCCACTGCTGCAGGAGAAAGATTATTTAGCACTGCGTTCTTTCCCCCATTTCCAATGAATTAGGCTCAGAGATAAACAGGGTGTTGAAAAAGTGTTCACTATTTAAGGGTTGTACAATATTATTAAAAACAAGTCGAAACAGGTTAATCAACAGGGGTCTCTAAATCGGCCGTTTGCGAGATATGAAATATTTCCTGTTTCAAGTGTTATTAATATTTAACGTCAAAAATACACACAAGCCCCCAGAAGATCTTTGTATTTGGGGTTGCCTAAAAGTACACACAGTAGCTGTAAATAATTCTGTCAACTTACAACAGAGAATTATAAGGCTGCCAAGCAATTCGAGCAAGGCCAGGCATTTTTGAAAGGGTGCGGAGTTCCTTCCTGAGAAGATGCAGAGCCTGTGTTGGCATAGAAGGTGGGGTTACGAACATTTGGATGGAGTTTAACATTTCTAATACCAGTAGTAATGTCTCAGAAAATAGTAGTTAATTAATTAATTATTATTGTGATAAGGGTAGGGAATGGGGATACCAATTAGAAACGAATATCTGTATACACTGAGGTTCGTCGACGACCAAGTGGTTGTGGCACAGGACGAAGAGGATTTAAGTTATATAGTCCCAAAACTAAGAGAAGAGTATAATAAAGTGGGACTGGAAATCAATTTCAACAAAACCAAATACCTAACAACGGAAACCGACGTGCAAGGTCTTGTAGTCGAAGGAAATTTAGAAATATCAAGCGTTGAAAAATGGAAGTACCTTGGGTTCACTATCACGAAAGACGCAATCACAACAGACGAAATTACAAGACCGACAAGAACGTGCGTAAAACAACTATACCCAACCATTTGAAACATTCGCATTACCTAGAAGACAAGAAGAAGGATATACAACACAATAATTCGCAGTATTATGACACATGGGGCAGAAAATTGGATAATAAAGAAGAAGAACAATGTAAAAATAACAGCAGCAGAAATGGAATATTGGCGGAGGTGGTATGCGGTAGCTAGCAGAGACAGAATAACAAACGAGGAAATACGAGGAAGGATGGAAGTACGAGGTGTGTTCAATTGAAACCCATTTTTGCTTTATAAAAAATTTACTCTACAATTTAATTTGAAATAATTACCGTCACAGTTAAGGCACCTATCACATTGTTTTACTAACCGACGTATACCCCGCTCGTAGAATTCTTATGGCTGCTGATTGAAGAAGTGTTCCACAGATATCTGTACTTCTGCGTCAGAATCAACATGCCGACCATTTAACGCCTATTTCAGTGGTTGAAAAATATGGAAATCGCAAGACGATAGATCCGGGCTATAGCGTGGATGCTCTAAAACCCTCCATTTCTTTCGTTGAAGATTTTCTTTTACCACATTAGCAACATGACGCCTAGCATTGTCGTGCAGTAAAATGACCCCATGCGTAAGTTTTCCTGAACGTTTCCGTCTTATTGCTTGATAAAGTTTCATTGTGCAGATTTGAATTGACATTTACTCCAGGTGCCTTAAACTCTATTAACAAGGGTCCTTCAAGGTCGAACAAAAATGTTAAGATCGCCTTGCCTGCAGAAGGTTGTGCTTTAAACTTCTTCGGTGGTGGTGAATTTGAATGTTTCCACTGCATCGACGATAACTTACTGGATGGCTCGTAGAAATGGCATCAAATTTCGTCAGCAGCAACTATTGGCACAATAAAGTCATCACCATTTTGCCTACAGTCCGTGAGGTGTTGCAGAGATAAGCCCATTCGCATCCTACACCCGCACCAATAATTTCTTCTCTAATAAGGCCTTCCACAAATGCCATATTGTTTTTGTTAATACAGTACACCGTGCACCTAGTCGCGGCTCATCCACAGTCCCCTCTTTTCCATTCTTAAATTTTCGGCACCATACCTTCACAGTTGGGTACGTAATACATGCATTTACATACACTGCTTGGATTCGCGTATGAATCCGCAATGGCTGCACACTCTCAGCGCATAAAACTTGTATGACCGCACGCTGATCAAACTTTGACCGATTTTCAACATGAAGCGGCATTTCAAAATCGACGTTTTAAAAGTCAGAATCAAATTCAAACGCCAGAAACTTATTAATGTGTTGCTTGCAAACACTACTAACATTAACAAACGTCATTTGAATTATTGCATTTGTTTTCAATGCTAGTTTGATCCAATATGGGTTTCAGTTGAACAAGCCTCGTAGATAAAGATTTTATTACATACATAGGAATAAAGGGGTTATTATGATATGAACACATAAGAAGAGCACAAGATGGCAGGTGGATTACACGAGAGTCACAGACTAGACCCCCATAGGAAGAAGGAAAAGGGGAAGGCCTAGATGAAATAGACGAACATGTGCGGAAGAAGAACCTAGAAGACGGGGAATGGGAAGATAGAAATGGATGCAGAGTACGGTTGAGAGAAGGAAGACAGCGTCAGCTGTAGAATCCTACATTATACATATATATTGTGATAATTAATTACACCGAAGTAACTCAGTAATTAAAAACTATCATAGATTTTTATGGAAGCAATGTTATTAATCTGACGGCGCACAAGATCTGCAAGACGAGCAACTCTGTTTATTGGACTTTTGTCTTTAATTAAGTGAAGAAGGCGGTAAGGATTTGCGCACTTCCTTGAAATTATGGGAGCTCCACCTTGTTGAAACAAAATTACCTATCCTTACAACATTTAAAAAAGAAGAAATTTAGATGACGAAAACTGTTTAAAATGCCACTAAAAAATCGGCTTTTATTTGTTTCTTAATACATAATAGTTTATTTTATTATTTTAAAGCGGGACTTGCATGAGGTTTCTAGTTATACATGCTATTTTGTGTATATTTTGTTTTACCAATTCGCAGAATATTAAATCGGGAAGGTTCATCAGTTCTAACCCAATTCTGGAACAATCAATATTTTATTAAAACCCTATCTTTCAATCCTTGCCTAATAAATGGTAGTTCCATTTATCTAACATCACAATCAGTAGATAAATATACCAATCTTCTACAAACTTCTTTTGAATGTAGCAATCTTGGCCAATCTTGGTTAGTGAAGTTGCTTTGGGGATATAAATTTCAATATTCTGTCACTGCCGCTTCTGAAATTTTGTTACACATATCAGTTTCTCTATTGATAAAAAATTCCATTTCCAGAAACTATAATTTCATGTGAGTGTGGTGGTAGCTCAGTTGGTAGAGCGCTCGCTTTCTTAA
This sequence comes from Limonius californicus, assembly GCA_014611495.1. Lineage (NCBI taxonomy): Eukaryota > Metazoa > Arthropoda > Insecta > Coleoptera > Elateridae > Limonius > Limonius californicus. The sequence goes on from JABXWE010003859.1 coordinate 28,820, forward strand.
TAAAACATCGATTCTGGCTTGGGTTCGAAACCTAAGCAGAACTATGCAGATTTATAAAAATCTTGTCTGCAACCCACCACACACAATTTCCCAATCTGGTTAGCAACCGTGGGATCTTAATACTAAAAACCTTCTCTGCAATTTCGGTCGTTCCGATTCGACGTTAAACTGTAGGTCCCCCGTGTTTATATCTTAGCGCTGAGGAGAAACACGTGGCAGAGAAGAGGCCGATGCCCAGCAGTGGGACGGAACGGCTGTTGATGATAATTTCATTTGTACAATTCATGAACTAATAAAATACCCAAGAATACACTATTTATCGCTGTTCTTTTACAAAAAAATATACAGTTTGCTTAACTTTTATGACACAAGATCACTGTTTATTTGTTTTTACTACTGCAATCGTAGCTAGCGTAAACTAGATTTATAACTTTTTGTACTCTAAAACTGTAAAAATGAGTAATACGTCGCTGAATAAGGACAAAACAAGCGCATTAACAAGTTAAATTTTCATAGAGGTTCTACAATTTGCATCAAACTTTTTTTTAAATAGAACTTTGAGGGAAACTCTAGAGGTTAACCGTTGATCGGAATCCATGTATAAATTGGCCGACATTACCTTACCCCTTAGTGGTCAATAGTCGTTCTGCTCCACTGCCGGACACTAGCCTCTTTTCTGCCGCGTGCTTCTCCTCAGCGTAGAAACACGGAGGACCAACAGTTCAACGTCGAATCCGAACGACAGGAATACCAGAAAATATTGTTGCCATGAAAACCTTACGGTTGCCGGCAGGATTGGAGAATTGTGTATTGTGAGTTGTAGTACAAGATTTCTATGCGTTGTCGTGGTAATGTTGGGGAATCCAATCCAAGCCATAATGAAAGTTTTGCCCAGAAATCGAGTGCTCTGCGTGCCACCACATTTCCATGAAGTAGTTGGTTTTAATTAGAATTACTTCGCATTGCTCATAATCATTTCACATTATGAGAAAATATTTTGGATTATCTCGCACTACATTACATTAATGGCTGATCTTTCAATGTTCCAATAAAGTTCTAGACAAGCTAACAGTTAAGTTTATCCCCCTTGTTACGGTATTTTCTGTCTTTTAAACGTCCCATAGTCTACGTCAGAGATTAGTTAACTTATTCCATAGGATTCAACTTATCGGGGAAAAGCAGTCGACAGAACTATTTCGGCACGATAAGGCAGCTACGAGTGTGTACGAGGCGATACGAAATATTTCTAGCGGATGTAAATGTATATAAAGTGTTTATAAAATTAATATTATTTTTCTGACGTAGTAACTAATAAATATATAAATTTTACAAATTAAAACGCCGACATCGTCGCAGACATAATCATTTTGATTTTTCGGATAATTACAGGTTTTCCGAAAATTTAAATTAAAGAAAACCACTGTTCAAACAATACTGGAAGAAATTCAAATAAATTACACCAAATAATAAAGTACTATATAGTTAAGCAGATGAAATTGTTTATATTTAATAATCATTGTGTAACACACATCGTCTAGTTACTTTTATGTAACTACGATTTTATGCAAGCGGTCCCTTATATTATATTACTGTAGGGCAGAAAACATGATTGTAAGGGTTACACATGCAATTGCAAATTTAAATCCCATATTTTACTACCAACTACGGCAAATTACGCTGAGTGACGTCCTTCATAGCCCCCGGCGTTTAGTATACAAAATGTAACACTGGCCACACGTTCCTTAGACCCAGTGGTAGTTAACCAGTATGAATTAGGCCGATACCTAACCAACATGATAAGTTGTATTGAAAGACGCAACAACGCTGTCGAGTAGATTTATTCTAGGGGATAGTTTATTTAGCCTGACAACTATCGACTTTTATTGGAACATTAAAAGTGTATGTGTGTATGGTTTTATGGTAGAAAATTTACAGTTTATGTAGTAATTTTTGATATGCTTATATTTAGAATCATTTACAGAAAACCTTGATGTGGCACTCTTAACATACTTTCGGTGCAATATTCGTATTTTATTCTAATTCTAATCCTTTTTCTGCTTTAAAGTCTTGCAAATACCTACGATGAAGAATAAAAACGTTCCATGCAAATGAACATTTGGACAATATAAGATTTTAAACCCAAAGAGTGCATCAGTAGTTTCAATTTCAGAAAATATTATAGATTTAAGGATTATTAAAAGTGCAGTACTAAAACCTTTCGTAGAATCGTATATACATAAGGTACATAAATACAGACTTTCTACCGAAGATGGCAACTTAGTTGTCGAAATATGTATTGTGGTGGTAAGCCGGGTTTTCCGAAGTTTCAAATATTATTCGGCTTTGAAAATAAACAATAAAATTCGTTCAATATCTGCTTAAACTATTAATGTGCCATATAATTATCTAAGATGACCAAACACATTAACATAATAATTATGCACAAATTCTGCTATTTAACCTTCTCTCTTATCTGTTCTATTGTTCAAGATCACTGTAGCGGAAATAAACAAAAAGCTCACCCTATATGTTGAAACTCCCTTGAGGTTATGCACAAACGTATTTCATGAGCAGCTTTAAAGTACCCAGAAGCAGGAAATCCCATTATGGCTGTAAAATTGTTAGAGAGGGGTAAAGAAATTACTGTTATTTTATATTCATATCAATGCTAATAAGAATTTTTCGTTTGTGAAACATTAAAGGCAGGACAGGCAAGTTGAAAGTATTACATTTTAAATAATACATATTTCAGCAGCTTTTACCATAAAAGGAGCTTTTATTAGTATAATTTGTAGAAATGAGCTTTTGCACAATTATAATGTAGGGCTATAATTCAGTTAATGGGCCACGAAAGTTAGCTTTAGTTCTGAATTTTGTCATTTTGATGGTTCAAAGATTTACTGCCTGTGCCTATTTTGTAAACTTTGTGTTTCCAGCTTCCGATGTGTTTTTGCGAGGAAACTTCATCAAAGGTCGCTCACTTTGTTTTGCTGAGACTGTTCACACAAAAGGACAATCTGTTGAATGCCTTTACGCTGAATACTGAAACTTTTGGGGCGGTTTGTCTACTACTGTTAATGATATAGTAGATGATGTTGATAAATTGGGAAAGCCCGTTAACAGACTGTTTACAGAACTAGAAGTTTTAATGGGAATTTGAATATAATTTATGGCAAACAGCAAAACATTCAATTTTGCAGACGGACAAAGCGACTAAACTTGTAATGTAATATGAGGAGCGCTGTATTTCAATATGAAGCGTATTAAATGGTGTTTTCCTATAGTCTGTTTTTTCGAGAAAATAGGAATAAAATTCCTCGTTTAACATTGTTTGGAGAAAGTACTTCTCCTATTTTTTTTAAATTGCCATTTCACAACTTAACAGAGAGACTATTATCCCCGAGGGATCGTATTCCCATCATCTCCCCTAATAAAATACGATACAAATACAATATATACTTCTTTTCTAATGTGTCCCTCATCTGTTGCTCTTTTTACCGTACGGTGTCGAACCTGACATTCATACAACTGAGATTTATTTGAGGACGTTTATTGGACGTGCATCACGTTTCTTCCGCTTTCCTCAATAATATTCGCTCGCCATTTTCACAATTTGTTTTAGTTGTATATAAACGATGTTGTGAAAAACGCATTGCTCTTACCATTGGGCTACTCGGCATCTATTTGAAATACATTAAAACTTAATATTATGTTTATGTACTGTAACATTGTAGTGATTTTTGGAAGCACTTAAAGCACTTATTTATCTCACGAAATTGTGTATTGTTTTGATAGAAAATCTTTTCTGTTTACTGTTTTCAATACAAATTAATAAAGTGGTTTTCTAGCTACTGCTGTTGTTGTTTGTTCACGGTGGTCCCAGGGGACCCAGCACGTAAGCAATAACGCCCATTGTAGTTTCCCGTCGCGGTCTCAGCAGCCAAACGGCCTGGTTGCTTTGTAGAAACCCAGGATACTGGAAATCTGTGCACCGGGTGGCTGTGTCTGAGTGCCACCCAGGTTAGGCATTCACACAGCAAGTGGTAAGAGGTTTCGTCCTCCTCTGCGTATCTACCAACAGAGCGCTTTGTTTCCAAAGCCGATAGTGATTAGATGTTTGTTCAGCATACAGTGGCCTGTCAAAAAGCTGGTCGCGATCCCGAGGTAGTCTCTGCTTAGATTTAACATATCTTTAGATGTTTTGGGCGAAGTGCTCCTAATAAGTTGCCTAGCTTCCCTATAAGGCTCAGATTTCCAGTAACGGGTTGAATCTCACTTCGTATAGTGTTGGCGGTAACTCCAAATGCAGGTTCTGGTTGGATGAGGAATCTTTCTGCCCCCTTCTTGCCAGAGTATCTGCCTTCTCATTTCCGGCTATACCGGCATGTCCTGTTACACAGTATAGTGTTACAATGTTGTTGGTCGCCAGGGTCGCTCATGTATCAGCCTTGAGGTGCTCTTGGGATTTCCTGGCTTGGGTGTCGGTGTATATATGGATGTTTTTATTTACTTAGGAGTACCCTAATTTCTTGTTGCACAGGTTAGAAGTGCGCCTAAAAGTTCATAGCAGATGTTCCCAAGGAATGAGTTAACTTGGTTCTAGTCTGTGATCATAGACGTCAGCCCCCGCCCAGGCATTTGTGTATGACGTAGAACCACTGAAAGAGGTTAAACACTCTTTGTTCTGTTCCTAGTCCCCCTCGAGTAGTATAGGTTAGAAACTTAAATAATGTATACACACGTTTAGATAGCCGAGTGGAATGCCAATGGTCTACCAAAACATAAATTAGAAGTTCCATATTTCCTGAAGGAACATTATATTGATAACATGTTGATTTCGGAGACCCACTTTACCAACCGCAGCTATTAAAGGATACAGAACTGCAAAATTTATGACATCAAATACTCCGAAAGCATAGCCCATGGAGGCAGCGCTATTGTGATTAAAAGCAAGTTTAAACGCTACGAATCATCTAAATTTTATGTAAACTATATACAGGCAACAAATATTGTAGTTGAAGTTAAATGTGGACCAATTACAACTTCTGCAACCTATTGTCCTCAACGTACAATTCGCAGAATTCTTTAGTACTCTAGTCTAGTGAACGGTTTTCTAGTAGCTGGAAACTTTAATACTAAACATCCCAGATGAGGTTCAAGAGTGACAAATCCTAAAGTTTGAAAACTTTTAAAATGTATTGGTGGGAATATTTTAAGCGTCCTATCGACAGGAAAACCAACGTATTGGCCAGCGGTAGAAGCAAGATCCCAGACCTTGTTGATTTCTGTGTTACAGGGTACCCGTACAGGATATCTACAGTAGAAGAATTCTGTTACACTATTATAAGATTTCGGTAATCAGTAGCGTTCATCAACAAAAGAACTGGCTGGGAATGCTTTAAAGAACTGATCGATGAAAGAATCAACATAAACATTTCTCTAAAATCGGCACTAGAAATAGACACTGCTGTTGGGAGCCTCACGAAACGAATTCAGCAAGCAGCCTGGGACTCAACTACTGAGAAAACTTCACATATACATAAACAAACCAGCTCAAACACAGTGAAGACAGCAATTTTCGAAAAGAGAAAATTAAAAAAGAGATGGATGAATACTAGAGCCTCTCAAGATAAAGTAAATTTCAACCGTGTTGTTAGAAAACTTAAAGAAGAATTACTATATATGAGAAAAATCTTACTCACAATTATTTGGAAAGCTTAACACCGACTAAGGCGACTGATAACTCACTGTGGAAAGCAACGGCGAAGATTAACAAAACCCAAGAAAATATCCCGTCAATAAGGAAGCATGATGGCACATGGGCACGGCCAGCTAATGAACAGGCTGAAGTATTTGATGAGCATCTGACAAATGTATTTTAACCATTTTCATCTAAAGCTCCACAAGCAGAAGTTGAGGTTATAGCTTGCTTTCTTGATGTTCCACATTAAACGGATCTTCCTATAGAAACTTTAAAACTTTCGGAAATCAGAGAAATAGAGAATAGAGAAATAGGCACTTCAAAAGTAAGAAAGCGCCAGGCTATGACCTGATCAACGGTGCAATAATCAAACTTCTTCTTCTTACGGCAGCGTCTCCTTACGAAAGTTGCTGATCAGTATAGCTACTTTAACCTTTGAAACTGCAGCGCGAAATAATTCCACAGATGACATTTTAAACCAATCGCGTAAGTTTTTAAGCCAGGATATTCTGCGTCTACCCACGCTTCGTTTGCCCTGAATTTTTCCTTCAATTACCAGTTGTAATAAGCGATATTTTTGCCCTCGGATGATATGCCCTAGGTATTCTAATTTTCTTTTGTAATCAAACGCCTACCAGTAAATGCGTTGGTCCTACTGAGGTATACATTTAATGCAGTACTGACCACTTTACATCCAGTGGAAAGTTTGACAAATAATAATGATGTCTAAGCCTGGAAAATCTACAGACATGGCCAATTAGCCTTCTACCCATCCTGTCTAAACTCTTTGAAAAGTTACTTCTAAAAAGGCTAAAACTAGTGCCTGAAAAAATAAATGTAATACCAAAGCACCAATTTGGAAGTGCACCGAATTGTTGAAATAACAAACAAGGCCTTCGAAAAGAGAAGATACTGTTCAGCCGTCTTCTTGGATGCAATACAGGCTTTTGACAAAGTTGGACGTTGTGCCTTGATGTACAAACTTAAATCCAACCTGCCTACACTCTACTACCAAATATTGAAGTCGTATCTAACTAACGGATATTTTACAGTCAAACACCAAGAAGAAGTGACAGCCTATGTCTCATTCAATCAGGCGTCCCCCAGGGCAGTGCCTTGGGGCCGTTGCTATGCTTGTTGTATACCGGAGACATCCCAACTACGCCCTACACCTACACCGCCACATTTGCGGACGACATAGATTCGCATCTGAGAAGCTGCAAAATGCACTACGTGATAGACAACTGTGGTTAAAAAAATGGAGGATTAAAGTGAACTAATCAAAGTCGCAAGATGTCATATTTACGCTAAGAAAAGAGACCTGTCCCATTGTGTTTCTAAATGACCTTCAGCTCACACAGTAAGACACAGCGAAGTATTTGGGTGTACGCCTAGATAGGCAACTCAACTGGCAGCACTACCTATTCACCAAACGGAAACAAATGGGCCTCTAACTATCGAAGCTCTACTGGCTCATCGGAGGAAGACTTAAATTGTTACTTGCCAGCAAACTAACCGTTTACAAATTGGCATGCCTGTGTGGACGTACCATGTGCAGTTGAGGGGCACCTCGAGTGCAATGAACATCGATATCCTACAGAGGCTCCAATCTGAAACTTTGCGCGTGATTATCAACGCCCCTTGGTTCGTGACAAATGAAACTTTACGCCATGATCTAGAAGTGCCGGCCCTAGGAAACCAGCTGCGGGAGTGAAAACTATCTTCTGCGATTCGAAATCCATCCAAATTCTATTGCTGTTGGTCTGTTATACAACCGCTAAAGGATGAGGTACCTATCGTCTTAAACGTTGCAATCCCCCAGATATAAGCAATAGACATTAGACGTATGTTTACTAACCCTATCTTATTATAATGAACCAATAAGTCCAACCAGATGTTAGGCCTCTAATGTGAGCTTCCCGTTTGTTTGACAGTTATTCATGTTGGTAGACATATTTCTTGTATAACTCGTTTGTTGCTATAGGACAGACTGCGAGGGTAAACAGGAGTTTAAAAAAGTGTGTTTTCTTTTTGTTGGCAGTTTCGGCTTTTAAGAGCCTTTTAAGCGTTGGTTCCGTATTTCTTTACTTCTACTTTGTATCAATAAAGTATAACCTTCAATTAATTTTTTCTGTTGAATTTGAATAAGGCTTTATAGAGGATGTCCGAAAACGTACCGGCAATATTTCAAGGATTAATTCCAGAACTTATTTAGAGTCGAAAAGCCCATATAAATATACGTCCTAAACGTAACCGTTAACGAGTTATTACTTATTTCATAATTTATGTGGCTACAATCTTAATTCAACGAATTTTATGAAAGAAATCTATTTTTAATACATTTTTATTATTTTATTTACAAGAAATGTCAAAAATTATCTCCATTCTGTTCGATACACAACGCCGCACGTCACAGAAGTTGGTTCTTAATATTGTTCTGGGTTATTCCTAATAATATCGGCAGCCTGCTGTATTCTTTGGCATAATTTATCTATCGTGAGCGCTTCAGTTGCATAAACAATCTGTTCCATGTGACTCCAAAGATAAAAAGCTAATGGAGTAAAGTTCGGCGAACGCGGTGGCCATACTATGGGACATTGATGTGCTGGTGCCCCATCGTGTTGATGCCACATTGCACGTCTAATATATAATGGCACATCTTCCAGTAATAAGGGTAAAGCGTTTTCTAGAAAATATTCGTAATTCACATCATTCAAACGGTATGGCAGTTCAGATGGTCCAATCAAACGATCATTAAGAATAGCAGTTATCATATTAACACTAAATGTATGTTGAAAATGCGGATTGAAATGAGGATTTTCTGCAGCCTCTGCATGCTTATTATGATAATTATTGATACCATTTCGTGTGAAAGAAGCTTCATAGGTCCATAACATATGCGGTAGGTTTTGAATATTTTGTACCCAATTACAAAATCTTAAACGAGCTTCAAAATCATTACCTAGAGCTCGAACTCTTTAATGATGATATGGTGGTAAGTAGAAGATCTGCAGAGACTGGTAAATAAAATAACAACAGTCAGCGAAGCATATGGGCTACCTATCAATACTAAAAAAACAAAAATGATGGTGATTTCAAAACGAAATAACAATGCAGTCAACCTGCCCATCGGTAATAGATTGGTGGAAAAGGTGCAACATTTCAAGTACCTTGGCTTTATAATTAATCAAGATTTCACACATAAGAGCGAAATACTGTCAAGAATTGAGTAAGCTAGACAAACAATCATTAAATTGAATAAGTTACTAACAACTCAAAATCTGTCATTAGCTTTGAGAATAAGAATGGTTAGATGCTATGTGTTCCCAGTGCTATTGTACAGGCTTGAAGGATGGACCTTGAACAAGGAAACCACAAAGAGACTGGAATCTTTTGAGCTCTGGGTATATAGGCGCTTGCTAAAATTTCCTGGATGACGCACATTAGGAATCAACAAGTCCTAGAGAGAATGGGCAAAGAATTGGAGGTTTTATTCACCATTAAGAAAAGGAAGTTAGAGTTCCTCGGCCACATCACACGTAATGGTAAATACGGAGTCCTGCAGCTTATCATGCAGGGAAAAATAATTGGACGAAGAAGTGTCGGACGACGAAGGATTTCCTGGTTGTGCAACCTACGAGTATGGTTCGGGCTTTCATCTGCACAACTATTCCGTACAGCCTTTTCAAAAATTAGGATCGCCATGTTGATCAGCAACCTCCGAGGGAGGTTCCCTGAGCTGACGATGCGAATTAAAAAAAACGGCACGCGTAGGCAGTCTTCTATTGCGATATCTTCTATGATATCTGGTTGTGCTGCTAAGCATTTCCATCACACAGGCGCTAAATATAATGAATATTTGCGTATTCTTCATTTGAAAATAATATTGGCATTATGAATCACTTGTGAATTACGATGTGAACAAGGATAAGCATAAGTAGTTACTTACAGAAACAGCGTGGAAAAGAAAAAACAGAAACACACATTTAAATCAAATGAAATTTCAAGTTTGAGATATGCGCTGCGACTACTGAAACGCTAAAATAATACTGTTTACTAATTTTAGTACAAATTTTATATTACATATAATATTGAGTCACACAGGGTCCCATGACTTTATTTGATAAGATTCTGCACAAATTTATCTCGAGTACGTATTCGTATGAGTGCTAACGAAGCTGTAATGAGTTCTGGCCTAGTAAGAACCGCACGCTCGAAAGCTCGCAAAGTGCATTGACATTATTCAGGCATGAAATTTAATAATACTCCAGCAAACTCATAGACATGCAAATGATGCTTTACGACATAACGACATTGAGGAGACCTTGACATTCTCTTCACAACTACGAGAGAAATCTAATGATAACAGGAATTTTAGTTCATTTCTAAATATTCCATATCCCACCGTGTTTAATTAATTTTTATTAAGTCTTTTCATTTATTTCAGTTCAGTTCAGTTTTAAGAAACGTCATACTCAAGTTCTTAAACAATGAGCCGGAAATGCGTTCGTTTCTGAAATTAAAAATTTAGATTAGGACCGACACAAATTGAAATTAAGGGGAATTCCCTTTAAGATTTAAATAACTGCTGGAAGAACAAAGCAAGCCCATGATGTTCATTTTAAGGATTTTATTACATTATAGTCTTCACATATTTGCATATAAATATACAGGGTGGTTCGAAAGGTGTAGTCCAAACTTAAGGGTCTGATGTGGGATGCCACCCCAAGCAAAAAATGTTAATAAATTCATGTCTTATTTCCAACCGTTATCTAGATACATAGGATTTCTTTGTTTTATCATTGTTCTGTTAAATCAAGTCATAATAGGAAATAAGTCAAAGAAATGCTAATTTGTTATGACAGAAGGTGTTCCAAGCTTGAATTATTGCTGTTTTCTATGTGTGGTAATGATAGCGCCTTTTTCTGCACGTGAATATGCAAAAATGCATTTTGATATGGCTATTGCAGCAGGAATGCTCGTGCAGCTGTGGTAGAAGGTAACCTCACCGGCCACAGCCTGACCGCCGAACATTTGAACGGTTGCACCGAAATTTTTGTAAAACAGGTACGGTTACATCACCTCATCATGTTGGAAAAAATAACGTGGACAATAATGCTGATATTATTGACGCAGTCCAGCAAAACCCATCGACGAATAGTAGAAGAACTTCTAAGCAATTAGGTATTACCCAGTCGATGCAACATTCAAATGTTCGGTGGTCAGGCTGTCGTCGGTGAGGATACCTTCACCGATAAACCTTTTAAATCACCCTGTATATCGAAGCAACATATCACAATAGTTGACAATCTATATATTTAATTTTTGTCCTAGTTGTTTAAGTTTAGTTTTCCATCCTTTCACATTTTGAAAATACCGCATGACAAACTATAAATTTTAAAACTAAAAGTTCATATTTATATACTGCAATTTATATAAGACGTTTTATATAAGTAATGTATGCATTTCAAAGTAAAAACTAGAGCTTAAAATTATTCATATTTATTATTTATTCAAGAATTTTAATTGTATCATCAATACACTTTAGTCTCTCTGTTGACATCATATGATTAGTACTAGAAGTAGGAGCTTCAGAAAAATTGACACATGTATAGAAAACCTCATGGGAGTAGATAGTTTCGGGGATTTTATGGGATTTCTAGGTGTTTCTAAACAATCTGTGTTATATGAGGATTTTTGAGGACATCTTCTGGTTTTGTGGAGAATTTTGGGATTAGTGGATATTTTTGGGTTTAGTAGAGATTACTGGAATTTTGGGGCTACATACGTACGTATTTTGTGGAACATATTGGCATTTAAGGGGATTACTGTATATTGGAAAGTATTGTAGAGATACTTGAATTTTACAAAGACTGTTGGGTTTTGTGACGATATCTTTTATTTTTTATATATTATTGGCTCTTGAGGATTCCATCTGGATTTTATGGAGATGTCCCAATTTTATGAAAATTATTCAGTGTTGTGATTATAATTAGATTGTGTATAGATATCTGTATTTTCTGCCAGTTACTGTTTTTTTGGAGATTACTGTGTTTTGTAAAATTACTATATTTTGTGGAGATATCTGGATTTTATTGAGATATTTAGGTATTGTGGCGATTACTTTTATTTGTTGACATTATTGGTTCTTAGGTGGATTTTGTTGAGATGTCAGGATTTTATAAAAATTACTGAGGATTGTGATTATTGCTGGTTTTTGTATGTATATCTCTATTTTTGGTCGATAACTATTTCTGACGGAGATGACTGTGTTTTGTGAAATTATTGTATTTTGTGGAGATGTCCGGATTTTATGAGGATTATTGGGTGCTATGATTATTATTGGTTTGTGTAGGGATATTTGTGTTTTTTATCGCTTACTATCCTTTTTTTAGGGAGATTACTGTGTTTTGTGAAATTACTATATTTTGTGGAGAAATCTGGATTTTATTGAGATATTGAGGTGTTGTGGCCATTACTTCTATCTGTTGAAATTATTGGTTCTTAACGAAATCCTGGATTTTGTAGAGACGTCTGGATTTTATGAATATTACTGAGGGTTTTGGTTATTATTAGTTTGTGTATGAATACCTGTATTTTCCAGTGGTTACTATTTTTTTATAGAGATTACTGTGTTTTGTGAAATTACTGTACTTTGTGGAGATATCTGGATTTAATTGAGATATTTAGGTGTTGTGGCGATTACTTTTATTTGTTGAGATTATTAGTGTATAACAAAATACTGGATTTTGTAGAGACGCCTGGATTTTATAAAGATTATTGAGGGTTGTGATTATTACTGGTTCTTGTATGGATATCTATATTTATGGTCGACAACTGTTTCTTAGGGAGATGACTGTGTTTTGTGAAATTACTGTATTTTGTGGAGATGTCCGAATTTTATGAGGATTATTGGGTGCTATGATTATTATTGGTTTGTGTAGGGATATTTGTATATTTTATCGCTTACTATTCTTTTATTAGGGAGATTACTGTGTTTTGTGAAATAACTGTATTTTGTGGAGAAATCTGGATTTTATTGAGATATTTAGGTGTTGTGGCCATTACTTCTATCTGTTGAAATTATTGGTTCTTAACGAAATACTGGATTTTATAGAGAGGTCTGGATTTTATGAATATTACTGAGGGTTTTGGTTATTATTAGTTTGTGTATGAATACCTGTATTTTCTATTGGTTACTGTTTTCTTAGAGAGATTACTGTGTTTTGTGAAATTACTGTACTTTGTGGAGATATCTGGTGTTGTGGCGATTACTTTTATTTGTTGAGACTATTAGTTTATATGAAATACTGGATTTTGTAGAGACGCCTGGATTTTATGAAGATTATTGAGTGTTGTGATTATTATTGGTTTTTGTACGGATACCTGTATTTTTTGTCAGTTACTGTTTGTTAAGGAGTTTACCGTGTCTTGTGATATTACTGTATATTGTGGAGATATCTGAATTTTATTGAGGTATTTAGGTTTTGTGGCGATTACTTCTATTTGTTGAGATTATTGGTTGTTATAAAATACCGGATTTTGTGCAGATGTCTGGATGTTATGAAGATTATTGAGTGTTATGATTATTGCTGGTTTCTGTATGGATATCTGTATTTTTTGGAGATTATTGTGTTCTTTGGAGATAACAGGATTTTACTGATAAAATTGGGTTCTGTGAGGATTAGTTATTTTTGTGAGGTTGTCTGTATTTTGTAGGGATTACAGTGTTTTGGGAATTACTGGGTTTTGTGAAATTACTGGCTTTTTGGGAATATCTGGAAGTTATGAGGTACTGTTGGTATTATTTGTTTTTGTGAGGATATCTGTATTTTGTGGCGATGACTTTTTTCTTTTAACTACTTGTTTTTGAGGGTATAACTGGGTTTTGTAAGGAGCTCTGTGGAATATCTGGATCTTATGGCCGTTACCGGGTTTTGCGGAGATTACTGGCTCTTGTGGGGACATTTGCATTTTGTGGGAATTGCTGTTCTTTGTGAATTACTGGATTTTGTGGTAATTACTGTATTTAATGGAAATTCCTGGATTTTATTAGAATTATAGTATCTTGTGAATATTACATGTTTTTGAAAATATCTGTATTTTGTGGCGATTTCGGCCCTTGTTCAATAGATTTTGGGGGGAATTACTGTGTTTTGTGGTGATATCTGGCTTTTATGGAGCTTATAGGGTTTTGTGGTAATTGTTGGTTTTGGAAGGACATCTACATTTTGTGGTAAATACTGCTTTTTTGGGAGTATCTGATTTTGTGGAATATTGATTTTGTGGAGATATCTACGTTTTATGTTGACTATTGGGATTTGTGCAGAATGTTGGATTTTGTAAGCCTATCTGAATTTTGTGACAATTTTTTTTGTGGAATAGTGGGTTTTGTGAGCTGTAATAGATTTTGCGAAAATATTCAAGTTTTATTACGATTATAGGGTTTCGTACGGATTCTTGTTGTTGTAAGGATATCTGTATTTCACAGCGATTACTTTTTGTTGGGGATTACTGGGTTATGTGGTCATACCGGGATCTTTGAAGGAATTTTTGTGTTCATGATTTGCATATTATTTGTACCTATTGCCACATATCCTTAGCAGCCAGGATTATTTTTGCGCTATTCAACAAAGTCTTTTGACCACCTAATCATTATGTCTATAATCTATGTGGTATAATTTAAATTATGGAAATAACATATATAGAATTATTTCCATAACCAGATTCAGCTATACAAGGAAAGGTACCGGACCATTATGAATACTAAATTTAAAAATGAAATTGCAGCAATACAATTTGCTTTTGCATGTCACAATTCTCACAAAGATCTCATCGGCTTTTGGAGTTGTATCGGGTAATGTGCAAAACTGATTAAACAACTTATAAAACTATACTGAATCTGGCAGAAAAATTAACTAATAAATTTCGCATGGTGATATTATTTTGTGTAAGTTATTGTAGCTGATTTGTCAATTACTATTAATATTGATTAATGATCAATTTTGTGTTTTTCAATGCTATGCACGAGAAATGCAATACTTAAAAGAAAGGTTTGAAGTACAACTGTGTCATAAAATTGAACGGGTGTGCGTGTTCTGTGCTAATCCTGTTGTAGAGTTATTTACAGTATCGTAGCTCCTTGCAAGAGTCATAACATTGTACATTTGTACATACTTCACCCCTTTTTTAATGGAAAAGTACTGTACTCTATATTTTCTTCTTTTGACACACTAATCGATAAAATGGCGCCTTCCTTTGAATCTCATACTTAAAAATTATTACCCGTAGCAACGTCAGATAGTGGTTGTCTGAAAGCTTGTCTGAAACATATAAAAATTTAAAAAATGGGTACCATCCCATTAACAGGGAGAAAACGTAAAGACGCTAGCCTTCTTATTATGTTAACTGTTTTTATTAAAAGCGCAGTCAACTATATTTGAATTTTTGAAAGCACGTACTATCCTACTTCCGGAGTAAGTAATTAACTCGTTTCTGATAATTAGTTAATTCTATGTCCTTGGGGCCTGCAGTAGAGTATGGCCGAAGCGCTTGACTTCGGTGTTCTTCTACCAAAGTCGCTTAGGTTCGAATCCTTAGCACTGCACTTTCTCAGGGTGTTTCTGGTATCTTAGCTGTAGGGTAGGGCTTGTTAGACCCGTGTATAGCACGAAATGTGCTGAGCCGGAATAAGCTTGGTGGGATGGGAATCATGGAGTTGCCTTCAACAACTACATGATCCTTTAAAAAAAAGCTGTTGCCTATTTAGACTATATAGTACGATCAACAACGTTTTCGATAACGTTTGGCTGTGAACAATAAAGCATACCCCATACAGATTATAACATTTACTGTAATTACGAGGTGTGTAAATTAAGTAACGAGACTAACGTTTTTCAATTTTTTTATCCGAATTGAACTACAATTCAACATTGTCTCCTTCAAACTGCCTTGGGAAGCCACACAGCGCTGGTGACGGTTCTTGCACTCCTCATAGCAGTGCTGGAACTCGGATACTGGAATAGCCTTCAGCTGGTCGGTTACAGCCGTTTGCTTGTTTTCCAGTGTCCCAAAATGACATCCCTTGAGGTGATTTTTCAGTCTCGGGAAGAGGAAAATGGCACAAGGATTCAAGTCGGGCGAATAACGAAGCTGAGGAACCACAGGAATGTTCTTACTGGCCAAAATATCGTTAATTGAAATTGCTGTGTGACAAGGCTCATTGTCGGGATGCAACACCCAGTTGTTCTTGACGTTTGGTGTCACACGCGTGATCATTTATCGAAGTCTTTCAAGAACCTCTTCGTAAAAGTGTTGAAAAACCATCTGGCTTTGCGGCACAAAGTTTCCATGAACGATTTCCTGGCTATCAAAAAAGCAAATTACATGCATTTGATCTTCTCATTCTTGTTTTTTTTGGCCCTGGAGAGGTTGAAGTGTGCCATTCCATGCTCTGGCGCTTGGTTTCTGGGTCATACTCAAACACCCAAGACTCGCCACCAGTAATCACACATTCCAGATAATGGGGATCATTTTCAAACGATTCCAAAAAATCAAGGCACCTTTCCCTCCTGATGTCCTTTTGGTCCTGCAAAAAGTTTTTCGGAACTATTTTTGAGCAGGTTTTTCTCATCCCCAATTCATTAGTCAAAATCTGTATCACATGTTCACCTGCCGTCCCTTCCACACCCGTATCCCCAGTGTTGCCAGATCGAACGCTACGCTACCAGTTTCATTACTTAATTTACAAACTTCGTATGTCATAGCTATCAAAATATAGTTCAGTTGTCACGGTTATTTTTTAGTCAAGAAAAAAGAGCCTTATTTCTAAATGCATAGCATAACACCCACGGGAATTAAGAACTTCGTATATTACCAGTTTTTCTTATCGTTTGAATTTCATGGCAAACCTACGCCAAGTCATTGGTATTGTAAAATGCAGTTGCAGAAGTTACATTAAGATGGTTGAATTATCACCACTTGGAGTTTTTGTTCTATATCGAAACAATAAGAATATTTAATATTAAAGGAAATCCGCAGGACGACGGCTAGATACAAAATAATGAATATAACAGGTATCACGTGGTTCTCTCCATAATATGTGTTTTAGAAAGGTAACACATGGATAACATGCATTCTTAAGCTTTTGAACGGCTTGCTAGAGATTCAGAACTTAGGTTAGTTCATAAATGGATTGTATCTGTGCGATATTATATAAAATTTTATTTTTTTTAGTGAATACAGTGCAAATGCAGCTGTGTATCGCATTGTATGGATAAGGTGCTATCCAATTTGAAGATCACCTACAGAGAAAATGTTTAGACGTCTTGAAACTTCCGTATGAAACGAAGGTTGTTAATTCGAGAAGATGTCAGCACAGGACGATTACGAACATGAAAAATCAACTAGCCGTGTTAAAGGGCATTCTTGCGGTTGCATTTTTTTTTGATATGTTAATGAAAAATGCTGTGAGAACCTGTATTTCAATTTCAAATGACCAAGTTTAATTGATTCTACAAAAATTTTTTTGTTTTCTTTGTCATCTGACAAATTGAAACCAGTCTGAAACGCGTGAACCTTTCCAGTCTACTTAAATTATCTTAATTGTGTAGGTTTGCCACCCATAAAGAATTGCAGTATTGTCGTCGGCTAACGAGAGTGCATGATCAAGGAATGCAGTTAACGGCGTTTTTTCAGAGAAAATTTGGCTACTTGATTCCTGCGTTACTATTCTGCATAACAACGTTTCTTCTGCTTTGCGTATATGCTCCACAAAATTATAGTACAAAATAATGCAAAAGTAATAACAACTGCACGATTGAATTTGATCGATTGACATTCTTAAATGATTCCTGTGCCGTTATATATCTTCTAATAGCAGTTTTCTCATCGGGTTTGTCGATATTCCTAACTGATTTCTACGTATAATCTAACTCCTAACCCAAACTCGACGTCTTCTACGATTACGGTTAAAATTTATAAAACTTTTGGAGGTTCCTCCTTAAGTAACGCACAAATATGTCCAACATCAGCACTAACAACTGCATTCGGTGTCATTTTAATTATTAATGTTAAATCGAAGTTTCTTGAAAAATGTGATCAGTTTTTGTTGTTCAACTAAAGTTGATCAACAAAAACAGAATCGTGAGAACGTCCCTTTACAGGCATTGAGTGAGAATCCTTATATAAACTAGCGACATCTAAACACAAATGTGAGTAATAGCAAAACGTCAGTTGGAAATATTTTGCAAGGAAATGTAGCTCATTCTTATCATGTTCGTTTGGTGCAGCAACTGCATTAAAATTTCCCCCAGAGAAGCTAGGAATTCTGTAATTTCTTAAAAAGAGTGTTTTTTGTTGATCAACTTTAGTTGATCAACAAAAATTGAATAAAAATGCTGTGGGAATCCGAATTTTAATTTTAGTTGCTCAAATTTAATTTATTTCACCACGTTTGACCCAGTCTAACTTTTGTTTGACCCTGTTCGTCTTTTGTTGATCAAAATGAATCACTGCAATTTTTCGATCAAATTGGAACCTATCTGAATCGTACGAATTTTTCGTGTCCATTTGAATTATATTAATTGTACTACCACGCACAAAGTATTTCAGTACAGTGTGTAAACATTAATTGTTATAGTCAGATTTTATTGTGGCAAAATAGCAGTTACTATTTTGTTCAGTTTGTATGTATGACATGTAGTGACATGCTTAAATTATATCTGTACCTTTCTGCATCTTCTAATGCCAGTTACTTTATCAGTTTAGTCGATACTCCTATAGAGCGTCTCACAGTGAGGGTGTAGTACGGGCTCTTATGGACACTAGTGATGCAAAACGTTAGCTGGACATTTGTTGCCTGGATCTGTTTCATTCAAGCGCTTCTATTTTACCGTCAAGTCTCATAAGATTTGCACAGTCCACAAGGGTTTGTACTACACGAGACGCTCTATAACCGATTTCTACGTAAAATGCAACTCCTAACTCAAAATCGAAGTTTTTCACGGTTACGGTTTAAATTCACTAAAATTTTCCTGTTTCTGTAAAACACAAATAATTCCAACGCCAGCACTAACAACTGCATTCGGCGCCATTTTAATTATAAACACTGATTTAATTTTTGTTGAAAACTGTGAAAAAAGTAGTTGATCAATTTTAGTTGATCAACTATTGATGCCCCATGCACGTCGGTAAATGTTGAACGATCGTTTTCAATTTACAAATACATGCTTACCGACAAGTTGCAAGTTGTTTTCATAATAATGAATCATAGTTTAAAATTTAGCATAAGCTGATTTGTAGTGATAACTATAAGTATAATTAATTATTCTGTATTGCAGTAATTTTGTTAATAGAATAAAATGTATTAAAAAATTTTTTGATATTTGTGAATTTTAATGCGTATATTTGTTTTTAACTTTTTAC